>JAQPZY010000471.1:0-10000 GCA_029931535.1 Margaritifera margaritifera | reverse complement strand
ATATATTTTCATAAAATGTAATGCAATTGTCGCACTTTATTAACTAAACGTGACCTGTTGCATATCGTTCTGAACAAGTTAATTTCATATAGCGTAGTTTTTTAATTGCATTTTTCTTCAATTTATTGAATGGTCGATTCAAATGCAATTAGTACATGGGGGTATGTAGCTTTTATTTTGTCTGCGTTCATGTTTGCGTCCCTTTGTCTATTCCGTTTCTTTGCCCGTCCAGAAATCACCTCAGCTGATAAGAGAAATAAGCACCCGTAAATCAAATTTTGAAAATAGCTATATTTGTAAGATAGATAACCGTTTACAAATAACTTGGCGCATTTTTGTGGAATTAAGGCTGTTATCGATCGGATTTGCAAATATCTTGACGTATTGTAGAGGAATTATGACCCTGACTGATTGGGTTTACAAATAGCTTGGCGCCTATTGGTGGAATTATGACCCTGACTAATTGGGTTTACAAATAGCTTGGCGTCTATTGGTGGAATTATGACCATTGCTGATTGGGTTTACAAATAATGGTGCACGTCGAGCACTGAGATGGAATTAAAACCCTTATCATACTTGGCGCATTTCGGTGGAGTTATGATTCATACTCGACCGATAATGGACTATGTGTTTCCATCCAGTCATTTCGATGCAACCGGGGAAACATTATGTCTGCAAAAAGTAGTTTTGTTTATACCCCCGCTGCGGGGCTATATAGCAATCCTCATGTCCATCAGTTCGTCCTTTCGCCCGGCATTCGTTTGCGCAACTAGTCCGTGGTTTTTGATGCATTGCCATGAAGTTTTGGTAAATATTATGGTCATCACCTAAAGATACGCATATCGACAAATCACTTTCTTCAGTCAATTTATTGTTAGAGTTACTGACCTCTTGGTGTTTTTAGCAGTGTATGACACAATATCGTTACTGCAACTTGTCCCGCCTTTTTTTATGAACTGCTTTGAAATTCAATAAATATTATGGTCTTCACCTGAAGAAGTGGATATCAAGAAACCACGTTGCTCCCGCAATTTTTGTTGGAGTTATTGCCATTTTTGTGTTGTACTTTAATGCAGTGTACGACACAATCTAGTTAGCACAACTAGTCATTCAGTGTGTTTTGCAGGATTTATGGATCGTTTTGAAACTTAGTACATAGTACGGTCATCATCTAAAAATGCAGATATTGACAAATATGTGTGTGTCCTTGATTTTTGTAAGAGTTGTTGACCTTTTATGACTGGATGCAATCTTTGACATAATTTTGTGAATGTAGTTTTTTACAGTTTTTAGTTTATCTACTTAAAGGTTTTGTGCAATTCTTCATTTTTACAGTTTAGAACTTTAATTTTAATAGACACCGTAGAGCCAATATTGTGCCGAGGTGCCGTTAAACGCTAATACATGCGTATTTAGTTAATTGCTGTGAAACTTAACACATATTATGCTCATCATCAGAAGATATTCTTGTTGATAAATCATTGTAATCACAGTATTTTCAAAAGAGTTATGCGCTTTGGGTTTTTTTTAAATACATTTTCATCTCCATTATGGAGTTGGATGGGATGCGAGGGAGGAGTGGTATATTTACTTGAGCAAATTGATCACCATTAGTTTGTTTTATTATTTTCACTGTTAATCTACATAAAGTTGAGCATTTGTATGCAGTATTCTGCCTTTCCATTAGATTAATCATGCAAGTATGCGCTAGGAAGATGTTACATAGTTTTCCTTTTCAAACAACTCTAACAAAGGGGCATTAAACCTTCACTCCGAAAAGATGCCTTGTCATGTGATAAATTATTGCTATTATAGTTCGTAGGTGCATAAAATATACATTTAATGAGCTGTAGAAACAATTACCTGAGATAATAGCAACGCTTTTCTACATCTAACAAAATCCTATAATGAGCCGAGTTAGGATTGATCAGGAGTTTATCTGAATCCTACCGTATTATTATATTTCTTTTCGTTTCTTTTTGTTTAAAAGTCCACAGCACATCAAGTTCGCCAAGTACAAATAAGTATTCAAGTTCGAGTTCTGATGAAGAAAATGGTAAGTACTGACAGACAAAGATAAATTAAGGAGCTGAATGATGTTTTTCAGTTATGCATTTGAAATAAATAAATAAAAAGACCGTTTATTTTAAATGTTATGAAAATAAAACGTACCGTTTTAGTATTTTATTTTTCTCTTTAAACATTATAATTTATCGCTACATCCAATGACAGAATGTGTTTTGTATTATTTATAATGGAATGAAATGAATATATTTAATATCTCCAAATAGCACTTCTTTTATGTAACACATTCCTATTTTATTTACTAACTAGATTTGTATTCTTGGATGCGTCAATTAATTATCTGTGTAGTTTAGCTGCATCCCCCCAAACCATATCTGAAAATATTTGTTAATATTAGGAATTATTTTAATTCCATCTATCTATTTATATATCTGCATGGATATATATATATATATATATATATATATATATATATATGTGTGTGTGTGTGTGTGTGTGTAGGTATGTCTGTAGGTAGGAATGTCAGTCGGTCGGTAGGTATGTATATCATCCTGTTTATCTTTCATCAATATGTGGTGCCTGTTTGTAATACCAGAAAACATTTATTTCCTTGCAGAGAAGTGGATTCTGGTCTCTTCACTAGTGGTTGTACTTGTGGCTGTTTGCCTGGCTATCATTACCGTGTGGAAGCTTCGACAAAGGAAAGGTAGTATCAAACATCGGCTACGGGTCCCATTCAAATGTTTGTATCTTAAAAGAAAAAGAATATGTAAATATTCACATAAATTTCCCTAATGTCGTACTATTGTGGATGAAAGATCACACACTTTTGACAGCAGGGACGCAAGTCTTTCATCTGAAGCCTACATCTGTGCTATTTTTACGAGTCAATATAGGCAAGCTGGAATCAACTTATGATTGATTCATTCATGCATTCATTCATTGGTGTTTAACGGCACATCAATATATATCTTGTTGTGGAAATTGGAGTCAAGTGTCTTACCCAGAAACACTCATTGGCAGCCGACCATGCCTTGTCTGGGCTGGATTCGTACCCGCATCCCTAAGGTAGTGAACCTGGCACGCTAACCACTGAGACACAGAGGTTTCTAGTTTCTCCTAGGGAAGAAAAAAAAATAAGGAAAAAGGATGAAAATATTATCATTAAGACAGGTGAATAAAATACATTCTATATATCAAAGGATTATTGAGAAAAATAACGATTTGCAACAAACAAAAAAAAAAAAACGACATGCGATTAAAAAGTATTGTCGATTGGTCTGCTTTTAAGCCGTAACTTTCATCCCCTGTGTGAACAAAACGTTTTGCTTTTACATTTTCAATTACAATCGAAAGTTTGCATATAATTATCAAATTGTTTTCATAAAACTTAGTGGGATATTCACATGTTAATTTTATATATGTGATTCTGCACAACTTTTTATCTTTCATCATTTTCAGTACCAAAGACCACGACTAATAATGTTGCATACAGGAATGGAAGACAAACTACCGTCAACAGTTCTCGTAATGAGCGCCAGGACTTCGAGGAATCGCCTTCTCCTGAAGAATCTAGAATTATTTCGACGACAGTCAACAATGCAGATAATCAGACCGATTTCATGCACAATAGAGGACAGGGCAAGGTCAAACTAAACGAGAAACATAATTGCGCACGATGGTTAGACTCTGCAAAATCACCCATAAGAACTACAAGCAAATTGCAGATACAGTCCACTTTATCGTTGGCTGAAAAACATCTATCAAAAACTGATCATGGATACAACTGTGTGAATAAAAGTGTTCAACTGAAAACTGAAAGTCGGTCGGATGAACCATATCTCAGTTCGACCGAAAGTATTGCGGGACCATCATTTGAATATGATTACGTAGTTCAACGCAGTTATATGAAATTACGACCACCCCCACCGGATCCCGTTGTAACCAAGGAAAACAAGAGACAAGTTATGATTGTCGATTCCATTTTGTGGTATAAAAAAGTACACATGAAATCCTCATCAAGAGCTGATCCATCAAATTTATACACGAAGGTCAACAAAAAGAGAAATATGGAGACTCATTGTACGGACTCCAGCGCTGAGCATGGAAGCCGTGACTTTATCAACGAATTAACTCCCCCAGTTTCCTTCGAATTAGAAGATGCTGGTATTTGCAATTGCATGTTTTAACCTATTTTCGTTCTATTTAGCTATAAGAAAACGAGATATAAAATTGTATTCTTATTTGTCGGCTCATTAACAAGTTATTTTACATGTATCATTTACTAATTAGATGACAGCTAAACAGAATTGGGTACATAAGTGAAATATCTTTAGCCAATCTGATTTTCCGTCTGGCGTGAGACCGTGTATCGTGTGACTGTCAGTCCAAATTTGTTATTTTCACATCTTTAAACGTCCATGGACCAAATATATATAGCTCTGTTGGTTTTCTGTTTGGAGTACAATGTGCACGATCCGTCTGTGCGTCTAAATTTGTTATTTTTAACTTTTCAAACATCTCTGGACTAAATTGAACAAAATTGTACAGGAAATATATATTGGTACAAATTTTAATATTCTGTGACACTACAAAAACCCTCTAAACGACTCTTCATAAAACATTCTAACAAAATTTGACCAAATTTAACTGAAAGCATTCTTGTACAAATGATCCTGATCGACAATCCAACAAAGCAATACCAGCTTCTGAAAGTACAATGACTTAATTACAAAATATATAAACAGTAAAAAAATAAGTTATCGGCTCTTTTTTTCACAATTTACCTTTGACGTCCAGGAAGTGAAAATGACCAAGTGGAGCTAGCAGTTTTTTGATAGGTGGACTTCTGAAGTAAGAACAAGCTGCATGCTCTATAACCCAAATTGCACCCATCAATCATGCACCAAAATAAAGGGAATTAAAAGTTCTTTAACTAATACCTATGATATACAAGGTCTTTTTTAAACAGCCAGGATAACCAGTGAGGAAAACTTGGGAAATTCTTTTTCTTTAAACAAAATCTAACCCTATGCAAAATACGAAACTGTAGAGCGCCACCATATCAGGAATAGAAGCGATCTCATGCAAATTTAGTGTTCTAGTTTCGGTAATACAAGCTCTTGCATTCCCTTTTGTACCTCCTGCATGCACAAACCAGGAATTGCGTTGTACTTAATTTTTGATGAGTGAGAATTTTTAAAAAAAAATATTAAGCGATAGTTTCCATACAAAACTTATCGAAAACTTGGGAAACGTATTAGAACATTTGCAATTTTTATTGTACATTTTTCTCATTTATTTCTTATTTTTACTTCAGCAGACTTGAAAGGTCAAAGTGAGTTGCAAAGCTTGAATTATGACTTGGCTCTAAATGTTTGTGACGATTCATCTGCAAGGGAAAGAGAACATCTGAGAAGCCAATCAAATGGTGTTTTAAACGGAGATCTGATGGCTAAATCCAGCGTCCGACGGTCGAGGGGGAGTTCTGTTAGGACTTTAATGAATGAAGATTGTTACGACTCCATTTAGGGACTCAGCGTTTCATCTTAATTGAAAGAAATAAAGAAAGACATAAAGATCATAACAGCCATTGAAGCTGTATTCATTTCTCTCCCGAACCAATCTTAAACGAAAATGACTATCATGTTCTTTGTAGCTCATAATTGTTTAAAAAGATTGCCTTACAAGCAAAATACACCCAGATCGACCAGTTTTGTTTGTTTAGTTTTTGGCAGACACTGACGTTTCGGGCTCAAAATTGCATTGATTACAATCGATGACGTGGACATTTTGAAAACGCAACTAGTTTTTTTTATTCCACATTGTGCATATATGCTGTGTTCAGATGATTGATTGATTCTTTATGGACAAAGGACTGAAGAATTTTCTTCAAAAGGAATAAGACCTCACAAAAACTTCTCAGGTCGAAAGGTGGTCTCGATCAAGACCTTCTGGTTTTTTATGTTCAAACACGAACATTAACAATATCAACAGCATCTGCACACATCCGTTGTGGATGACTATTGACTTTGGTGTTTAAACATGTGTATACGAGTACCGTCTATATTCGCGTATAATCGAATACCAACTGCAAACTGCATAGACCCAGATCTGCCGTCGCATAATGCGCCTGCATATCTGGGTCTATGCAGTTTGTAAGGACTAATCAAACAACATAGACCATGATCTGCCGTCGCATTATGCAGCGGCAGATCGGGGTTTATGATGTTTGCATTTGGACCTGCCTTATACGCGAGTACATACGGTAGTGACTTCTGAGCACTGAACCCTAACTTTCCAACTTTCCTCCAAATAGTAGTACACTTAGTGCCTCCAGTTGAATAATCTCTTTTATTAGCAATGAGTGCATGAGTTTGAAAACGCAATGAACGTGCATCTTCATTTCGTACCTCACTGATAGATAAATAAGCTTGTACTCTCACGCTATCTTATGATTTCAATATTGAGGCTTGTTATTTTTGCAAGTATGTTCCATGATATTTGATACATATACTCATGGTATTTTTCTACAATATAGCTTGAGTGAACAATAATTTAAACTATTTTGCAGATCATAATAGTTCTGTTTGTTTTGTTTTGTTGGTTTTTAACGGCACTTTAAGATATTATTGGTTATATCATGCTGAGGAAATGGGAACTAAGTGCCTCTTTCCCAAGGACACGCCGAGGCAGCCTGCCCTGGCTGACCTGGGCTGGGATCAAAGCCGCAACATTTAGATTACGCTGCTGACTTTGAAAATTGTTTATCTATCGTTAATTTTAATATTAGATCGGCACGTAATAAGTTATATTATATTGAAAATGAACTAAGTTATTTTGATTTTATCCCGCTTAACGAAACGGCGCTTGATCCATATATGTCTATTTATGACTTAATTTTGTTTGGCTTGATCCATGTGTGTCTATTGATGACTTAATTTTGTCAGGCTTGATTCATATGTGTCTATTGCTTACTTAGTTTTGCCCGGCCATAACAAATCGACTAGATTTGACAGGAACAAGTATAGAAGAGGAATCATAATCTACATTCTCCATACTGATCGTTCTAATTTTATATTTGGAAATACAGAAGAAATATGAATTGAAATCTAGGTTAAAATTAAATGTTTGATTCTTATAAATATTTACCGATCTCCTTCAGAAAACATATTATTTGGCGATTGTTTAAATATATCTTTTGAACAAGCACTCAGCGTGTGTAAAAATATCGTTATTTTAGACGATATAAATTAGGACTTGCTCTGTGATCATTTTCACAATCTTGTCCATAGAATAGCGGTTCATAATATGGAAAACATTATAACTGAGTCATCATGTGTGATGTATAAAAGAGCAACTCGTTTAAATCATATCATTTTTACAAATAACCTAAATGTTGTTGCCTCTGTAGTCATCCCTGTCGATGCAGCAATTAGTAACCACAGAACGACTTAATTTTGATTGTTTTATCTATCAACTATTTCTTAAACGAGAGAAAAGCGGATATACAAATATGCCGATTTTAGCCAACAATGTAACATTCTAAATGAAATTACTTGGGTGGATTTGTTCTGCCCTCGAGATATGGAATCAGCAACTCGGTTATTTTCCTCATTTTTACTGAAAAAGCTGAATTCTGCATTCCAAGATAATATGTCAGTATAAGGACAAATTATAAACCTTGGTATGAGAGCCTTATTCGAAAACCTAACAGATAACGGACCGACTGAAAAACAAGTTATCAAGACCGGGAGTTCCTTCCTTTGAGAAAGGTATAAACAACTTAGAAATCACGTCAACAATCTTCAAAAGTATGTAAAAGAAAATTATATATACAACTATGAAAATATGGACAATTTTTGATGGAAGTCACTTAAATGCTGGAAATTAATTAGACGCTCGGTCAAAAATAGCATCTCTTTCACTATTCCTCCATTACTTTTTAAACACGATAATAGCTATGAAATAAATTACTTCTCCGATTACGAGAAGACTAGTTGTTTTACCGACTTATTTTCGTCGATATTCACTGTACATGATACCCATGCTTGATTCCCAGTATTCCAGAGGAGAACAAACCAAACTATTCAGCTTATCAATATCCTAGAACAAGATATTTTGGACGTAATACAAAATATTCTGACTCATAAAGCAAGTCGTTACGACAGAATTAATCAACAGATACTCAAGGGCACAGCTTCTAGGGTTTGTAAGCCACTGTGTTTACTCTTTAATAAATCACTCAGAGAACATCGTTTCCCAAGAACAGGTAATTTTATCACTCTTGAATTGTATAAGGAAAATTATGTAAAAGGTCATATTAAAATGCTTAAATAATTATCTTTATCAAAATGATCTGCTTTACAAGTACCAGTCGGGATTCCAACCCTGTCACTCTATTACTCACCAGCTTATCGATATTATCATAAAATTTGTGCAGCTCGTAACTATCATGAAAATATGTGCACGGTCTTCTGTGATATCTCGAATGCATTTGACCGGATTTGGCATCGTATTCTTTTGTAATTACTAAGAACCTATACAATTTGAAATCCACTTTTTGGAACGGTTTAGAAGCTACCTGTCTGAGCGAAAAAGTGTGTGCGGATAAATTCATGTCAATCGGAATTTAAACCAGTATAGCAGGTGTTCCACCAGTGTCAGTTTATATATAAACGATATTGCTAATGACATGCTCAGTGTTGCGAGATTATTTTTAGGCGATATCTCTTAGGTCGATGCGTCCAATAATACTGATGAATTTGTTTTGAACACTGATAATGAAACTGTAAAGGCCTGATCTAACCAATGGCTAGTAAAGTTTAATCATCTTTATGTGATTGTGGAGACGCACCTGAAAATGGACAGAGGTGATATGTCAGGGATTTATAAAGGCGAGCGCCTTAGACAACTCGGCCACCTGGGGCCTCTGTAACCGTTATGGAGATCAACCTAGGATCTGATTTGTAAATCTTAGTCACTGATTTTGCCTAAACGAGTGACCTACTACTATAAGGTTTATCTCAGCTAAAGTATAATAAAAAATGTAAAGTGTTTAAAGCTATTCAAGATTTTATTAAGGAAACTAGACGATTTTCCTGATTTTCTTCATATATTTGTAAATGATTACTGACAAAACCTACGTAAATATTATTATCTGTATCACGCATATTCTCTCTCTCTCTCTCTCTCTCTCTCTCTCTCTCTCTCTCTCTCTCTCTCGTGTATTATGCTAAGAGTTTTATCTAGGGGAAGGGTTGTACCTAAGTTGGAGAATTTGTTGCCCAACCCTAATTGCTTCATTATTGTGGCAATACAGTAAGAGCGCGTGCTCTACATCTTGATTTGCCAACCGTCTGTGAATTATGCTTAATATGCTTTCATGGACATGCACCACGCTCAGTTTGCCGATACATGTTATCGTCTTATCTTACTAAGACTCGCCATATTTTCTTGACTCCAGTGTAAATTTTTACCAAATAGTTTTAATGATTCTTCATCGACAGGCCCAGAATTGTGCAATGTCCTCGTCGTAAATTGAATCTTTTTAGCAAGGAAATGCAACTTGATATTGTTCAGATACTTTAAAATATCTGTACACTATATGCAGATTCATATTTTATCTTTATGAAAGGAAAGGAAGATAGCCACCCCACCCCCCAATGAAAATACACTGAAGAAATTGTGTGTGGCTTACACCATGTAAATAATAGAATGCACATGTGTTTTCAAAACTTGAATTGTCCATTTCCCTGAAATAAATGTAGATCTACATTAAATCTTACTTTAGTGTTAGACAAAATTTGCTTCTCTATATTGCATGTACATGTATATAGATTTTTTTCTCCATTTTACATTAAAATCTATGTAGTGTAATGGTCTGTCAATGTCTTATTGAAGTCTTCGAAGACATGTGGGCTATTAATGTATACGGTAAAGTGCAGCTTGTTTTGTTGGAGTCGTAAAGAGCAGA
>JAQPZY010000738.1:322500-384051 GCA_029931535.1 Margaritifera margaritifera | reverse complement strand
CATCTATTTTTTAGTTCAATTCCTGTAAAAATGCCAAAAACGTGCACTTTCTCATAATGCTAAAAACCACCAAGAAATGAGGCTTAGGAATACATGTACATCTCAAGTCCAACTCACACATGTGGATTTGATCTTTTAAAAATCTTTGCAGTGAACTACGAGATATACGACTCATCCTTTTTCATGTAATTGACAATACACCAACTCGTAATAAATATTATTACAACATTTTCCATTAGAATCTGTTTGATGTTCAAAACTTGCCGTTTTGTTTTAGAATGAAGAGTACATATGGCAAACCCTGCACTTCTTTTCTTTTTTTTTTCAATACCCTTAAAACCCCATAAAAAAATTTTTGATACAAATCTGCTGATTTAGGTACCAATCTACTGATCAAAATTTGTCAATCTACTGGTTTGGGGTCCTGGTTCTGTCACATGTATGTTTATACTCCTTTCTCACATTACAAAATTAGACTAAAATACAAAGTGGGCAGAGAGAATATGTCAACATGCTGTCAAACATTGTAAGCAGCACATACAATGTATACCTACTTTGTGCTCTTAATGGAAATTTTAATAACCACACATTTGTAAAATCAATCAATTTAGGGACTGGTCCAAACTTGTAACTCTGAAAATCTGACCAAAATTTTGTACACAATCTTGAAAATCCACTCATTCGCATGTTTGTAAGATCATATAGCTCATAAATATATCCTCTTCCAAGACAACTTGATAAATCTAGCACTCATCTAAAAGTTCTTTTTTTTTCTTCTCTCTAAAACTTTTTCTTTCTAAGCAGGTTGGTTGGAGACTTTGAAGTGAATTTCTTGAGCCTAAGAGTCAACGTATGTATTTAATCCTATCTAAGTTATTTTTGTCTTGTCTGCAGTACACCACATGCAAGTCATTGATTTTTAATAGGGAAAACACAAGAGAAAAAATACCTCCGCCCAGACATGTTCAACCAATCCGCTTGCCCTACACATTGATTTTAAAGCATTTAATTTCTCTATTCTATACTCTAACTTTTGAGTTAAGGGAGTTTGAAAACCATTTGCAAAGTAATGACTAGAGATAGGCTGGCATAGTCTAATTGGTGAATTTATTGGATAATGATCAAAATGTTTCTCATCCTAATACAGTACTTCAGTTGCTTTTGTGGCCTTTTTTTAATTACATTTTTGCAAATTCTCAGAAAATGTGGAAATCGGTGACCAAAGTTAAATGTACAAACTATGCAAATAATATGGTACATCTCTTGGCATGTCAGATAATCTCTACACATGTGACCGAAATGAAAACTGGACATATCTGACCAGATTACATGTGGAAAAGTTTATCAGGGATCCTTAAATCCACCCCACCCCACCCCTGAGTTTAACTGGACATTTTGAGAGACTTTTTTTACGGACTTCATAGACACAGATGAATCTGCTGCTTGTAATATATATTCATTAAAAATACAATGTTCCAACCCCTACATAGGTCTCATCAGGTGGTAGCAGCAAACCACAACTGTATCCCTATCATTTGCTATAGATTTCCACACAAGGTTGTCCTTTTTTTTTTTTTTTTTTTTTTTTTTTTTTAGAAAATGTACTTAACACAGTGTTCTTGTCAGTGATCATAATGTTCCCACATTTGCACCATTGTAAATCCACTCCTAGAAATTTTGTCAGTTTGACAAAAACATTCTCTTTGTTTTCTTGATACAGATGTCTGTTTTGATTTCCCTTCCACTTCCCGACTTCTGGCATCAGATCAAAGTCTTTTATATCAGCAGCAACAATATTTATTCTCACAAGTTCACCAAGAGTATCAACACTGAGCCTGCACTGCATCTTTGTTCTGATAAATTTGTGTGAAAATCTGCACTCACACTCCTCACTGGACACTGGAAGAACCTGTGAAATCTCTATAAAACAAATTACATTCAGGTACTGTCCTTTTGTTGGAACAACTTTTGTCAGCAATTCAGCTGCTTGCACTCCTCTATAATTGTTTTAAACAATCTACTTGAAAATCCCCCACTCGTTACTTCATCGGCACTGATGACCAAGTAAATTCTCTCTCTTTGTCGACCATAATGAGCAATCCAAGTGTCAACGTGATCATTACCCAGCTGTGGCATGTCACTAGCATTTGCAGTAATAGTATTAGGCTCAAACACAGTGAATGCATTGGAAATGGCATGGTCCAGAAATCTATCATGTACGTTTTGCATGAATAATCTATATACACTGTACTGCTTTGGTTGGAAAGTCAGTCATGTGACAAACACTTCAGTTCTATCCTTTTGACGTGACTGCTGTCACACATGGCTGTAAGAAACTCACTGCAGATGATCCCAAAATCAGGTGTACCTCCCTCCAAGATGCACTATTTTCAATGATGTCAAAAATCCATCAACACACTGCTTCATGCTAATGTATGGCAAATCTCTTGTCTGCAAACACTGGCCAAGGATTACAGTTTTCATCCTTATTATGCTTGTTCTTTGACATGGCGAGTAGTGCTCTCTCAAGCAGTAAAACTGATGCTTATTATTGTAAACACTTCAGTTCTATCCTTTTGATGTGACTGCTGTCACACATGGCTGTAAGAAACTCACTGCAGATGATCCCAAAATCAGGTGTACCTCCCTCCAAGATGCACTATTTTCAATGATGTCAAAAATCCATCAACACACTGCTTCATGCTAATGTATTGGCAAATCTCTTGTCTGCAAACACTGGCCAAGGGTTACAGTTTTCATCCTTATTATGCTTATGCTTTGACTGACAAGTAGTGCTCTCTCAAGCAGTAAAACTGATACTTAGTATCGTCTCATCTAGGCATATATAAGCCTTCCAATTAAAAACAAAACGTTTAGAATTACAAACATTCATCTGTACTGTGAAACCAATCTTTGAAATTTAGCACACTATTGCTCACGAAAGAATCACATTGCCCTTCTTTACCCCCATATAACCAACTTTGTTAAGGTGTTTATTTGACATTTAAATAGATCAACAAATCGAAAGCAATTTTAAATCAAGGTATTTGGGATAGCATATAACCAATGCCTGGTTGATGAGTATGTGCCAGTAAAAACCTCTGAACTGGTTCTCATATCTGGCAAATACATGGATTTAAGGAAGCCTGATATTAATTTCCAGAACTAATGTGTATACAGTATCCTTCAATAAGGCATTTATATTATAGTCATAAATTATTTTTACTGTAATAATAAATCAAACTTCAAAACTGAATCTGCACCAGGACCAAATTTTGGTTGAAGACTACTTTGTAGTTTCTGCCTTTACAACGTCAATGACATTAGAGCTGTGGTTCCCAAACCCCAGGTCACAACCCTAAACTGGTACTGCATTTTGGGTTGCAAAAGATGGTATTTGGGGTTGCAATAAAAAAAGTTTGGGAACAACTGCATTAGACTATTACATCAGGACTGAGCTAATTTTCCAAGTCATGCTGTGTATCCAAGTTATTGTTGTTGGAGTTTTTAAACTTTTACTACATAAAATTATCAACCACTGCCTATTTTCACAAAATGTTGGACTGAAAAGGTCATCAAAATCTTCTTAATACCCCTAATAGGAAGCTGCTAGAACCCCCAACAGTTTGATTTTGTCACATTTGTTTAAAAATCAGTGCCAGCATGATCCTCGAGCTCACAAACCCTCATATGCACATGAACTTTAAACCTGTAGTACCTCAAAGTTAAAGAAAATTGTCATTTGAACAATTTGAACACAAAATTCAATGACCAAATGTTGTTACTGAATCATTATGAATTTTGAATCAATACTGTAATTAAGCAAATGCATCTTATCAGAACCAAATTAATATGATGTAAAAAGGTAGGAGTTTATCACTTTATTGTGAACTTTATATCTGATTTTACATTGTTCCCAGAGTCTAGTGCTTACATTGTTCCCAGTGTGTAGTGCTTTGGACAAGTTTACATGAATGCATCTTTCTTTTATCTGACCACAGATTCACATTCCTTAGATTTTTGACAACTGAAAATGTTCACTTTTAGAATATAATGGAAGCCAGTAATATGAATCAATGTAGAAAAAAAAACAAATTTTATATATTTAGACATTGGTCTGACCCAAGTGAAAATACATATAGTAAACAAATACAAGATTGAAGTAATTTTTTCCATTCTTGCTATTAAAAATCAACCCAGACAGAATATCAATCACAACTTGAATCTTATGCTCAAGGAGTACATTACAAGCCCATTTCAACCGATATCAAATCAAGCATCAATATTTAACATGTATTATACAGTCGATTGTATAATGTTATGTACCTATCGGGCATTATAAAATTAAGATGAAATATGGACTTGGAAAAGAGGGTAGTTGTCAAAATAAATATTTTACAAGAAGCAAATGCATACCTACTTTGTGCTCTATCTGTAAACACAATAACCAAACCTTTGTAAAATCAAACAATATAGAGACTGGTCCATACCAGTAACAGTGAAAATCTGACCAAATCCTGCATTACAATTTTCAAAATCAATGTTCATGTGTTTGCAAGATGAAAAATATATTGCAAGGCATCTTGATCAATCTAGAGCTCATCGAAGAGGGCTATATTTTCTCAAAGAAAACTGGTTTTCTTAACAGATTGGTTTGGAGGTTTTGGAGTGAACTCCTTGAGCTTGAGAGTCAAAGTATGTATTGAATCCTATCTGAATTATTTTTGTCTTGTCTGCAGTGTACCACAAGCAAGACATGGATTTTTAATGGAGAAACACAAAAGAAAAAATACCTTCATCCAGACATGTTCAACCAATCTTTTTGCCCTTCACAGAGATTTTAAAGCATGTCTATTCTATACTCAAACTTTTAAGTTAAGAGAGTTAGAAAACCATTTGCAAAGAAATGACTAGAGACAGGCTGGCATAGTCTCACTGGTGAATTTATTGTAGGATAGTCAACATTCGTCTCCTACTAATGCTGAACTTCAGTTGCTTTTGCAGTCAGTTTACAGCATTTTCAACGATTTTCAGAAAATTGGAAATGTCTGACACCAAAGTTAAATGTGGAAAATAGCCCAAACATATGGCATGTATAACCAATTAATAATTGTGCCAAAACTAATGTGCATACAGTATCCTTCAATAAGGCATTCATATTATAATAATTATTTTTAATATAATAATATACAAACTTCAAAACTGAATCTGCACCAGGACCAAATTTTTTAATGGAGTTTACTGTAGCTTTGCTTTTATAATGTCGCTGACATTAGAGTATATTACATCAGGACTGAGCTACTTATCTGAGTCATGCAGTGTATTAGAGTGATTGATGTTGTAGTTGTCAAACTTTTACTATAAAAACTATTAAAGTCCATTTTGAAAAAAAATTGGATTGAAAAAGTCATCAAAATCTTCTTCATACCCCACAAAGGAAGGTGCAATTATCCCCAACAGTTTGATTTTGTCAGATTTTGTTTTTAAATCAGTGCCAGCCTGATACTCAAGCTCCAAAATGTCAAACTTCATATGCACATGAACTTTAAACCTGTAGTACCTCAGAGTTAAAGAATATTGACATTTACACAATTTGAGCACAAAATTCAATGACCAAATATTGTTACCCAATCGTTATGAACTTTGAATCAATGGTGTAATTAAGCAAACATGTCTTACATGTATCAGAACTAAATCAACACAATGTAAAAATGTATGGAGTTTACACTTTCTTGTGAACTTTATCCTTGTCCAATTTAATCCCAACTCTGATTTTAAATTGTGTCAAGAGTGTAAGGCTTTGGACAAGTTTCCATGAATGCATCTTTCTTTGATCTAACCATAGATTTACATTCCGTAGATTTTTGATAACAAACTGAAAATTTTCACTTTTAGAATATAATGGAAGCCAATAATATGAATCAATGTAGAAAAGCCAAATTTTATATATTTAGATATTGGTCTGACCCAAGTGAAAATACATATAGTAAACAAATACATCACTGAAGTAATTTTTTCCATTCTTGCTATTAAAAATCAATCCAGACAGGATATCAATAACAACTTGAATCTTATGCTCAAGAAATACATTACAAGCCCATTTCAACCAATTTCAAATCAAACATCAATATTTAAAATGTATTATAGAGTTGATTCTACTATGTTTCTGCACCTATCTCGCATTACAAAATTATGATGAAATAATGACTCGGAAAAGAGAATAGTTGTCAAAATATTGTAAAGTTTTCTATGAAGCAAATGTAATGCATACCGACTTTGTGCTCTTTCAGTAAACACAATAACCAAATATTTGTAAAATCAAACAATTTAGAGACTGGTCCATACCAGTAACAGTGACAATATGACCAAATTCTGTATTACAATTTTGAGAATCCATGTTCATGTGTTGGCAAGGTGTAGTCTCATTCATGAATTTACTTCAGGATGATCGGATATAATTTTTCTCCTACTAATGCAAAATTTCAGTTTCTTTTGTGGGCTTTTTAATGTCATTTTCACTAATTTTCAGAAAATTTGGAAATATCTGACCAAAGTTAAATGTTGAAAATAGATTAAAATTATGGCATGTCTCCTGGCATTTCTGTTGACCTCTTGGATGATCTTGACACATGTGAACAAACCTAAAACTGGACATCTCGCACCAGCATAATGTGACAGAACCAGGACATAAAACCAGTAGATTTACCAATTTTGATTAGCAGATTGGCTTCTAAACCAGCAGAATTTTTTTATCTACATAAATTTTGCATGTTTTATGGGGATTGAAAAGTAAACAAGTGTATGGTTTGCCATAATATGTCTTCTCATTATACTATAATAAAACAGCAAGTTTTGAACATGAATCTTATTCTGATGGAAAATGTTACAAAAATAATACAAGACAGTATATTGTCAATGAAATGAAAAAGCAAGAATTGTATATCTCTCAGTTTTTCTCTCAAGATCACTGACAACTGACCACTGATGACACTGTGATTATCAAGTTTCACACTTAACAGGCTATCAATAGTTTTCTGATCCAGAATTCCCCTTGAATCACTTTGCACTTTGTGAAGAATGGAGAACGTCCACTCTGTATCAGCATTCAAAAGTGACAATAATAAAACAAACCATGCTAAATCTGCAAAGAAGTTCAAACTTCAGTTTTTCTGTGCCTGGGTTTTTAATCCTGCTAATTGCTCCCCAATACTCCTCCAAGCTAAATTCACCCCAAGCAGGAAGCTTCTCAGTTCGACTCAATATGTATTCCTCAGCTTCATATTTCTCAGCTGGTGTTTTTATTTCTTTGGGAGAAAGTGCACATTTCACCATTTTGACATAAAGTGAACTAAAAAATATATGAACTTCCCTTAAATATTCTTCAAAAAACATCTTGAACACAATAATTAAACAATAAAACAATCAAAATACTTAAATGTTTCTGCTGAAATCATTCTTTGCTTGATCTCTCCATTTTATCTCACCGCCGCCAAAGGTCATTTGATTTTTATTTGAAGACTCAAAAGCCATCCTGTACCACTTTTCATCCCTTTCTTATAACACCTCATAAAACATCCCCCATCTGGCTTTAAACTGTCCAGATTACAACAATAATGAAATCAATGAACAACCTGTTGTGTACACGTGTTAGCCTTCTTAATCCGTTCAGCCACACATAATTGCACTGTTCATTGTGCTGTAACATTTACAGTCCCCCAATATACTGGTGCTGACTAGTTTCTGTACAGAGTGGATAGAACTCATAAAAATACCAAGCTTATTACACCTTTTATTCAAAGTGGTAGATTTTAACTATAAAATGTATGTGAGTAGGAAACCTTTAAAATGGCATTTATTTCCAACCACCAGTAGAATCAAAGGTATGTACCAGATAAAATGTGGAAAAGTATATAGCCCTAACCAATCTGGAATGGCCATCACATTGAATATGACAAACAAAATATGCCATCAGTTTAATGCCTTCTATATATTTTATAGTAGCAGTAGATCAATTATCTAGTTTTTAATAGCATTGTTGTTTAAAGACACCACAACTTGTGTAAACTGTACAATATATACATGCAATTGTAGAAGGCCTCATGGAAGATTGGTCAGTTGACCAAATGAGCTTCCTTAAATTGTCATGATGATGATGATGATGATGATGATGATTATTATTATTATTAACCAGAAACTTTATCTAATCTAAACAACCTACTGTAAAGCCCTAACTAAGATAGTTAAGTAGCTGCCACTATTCACAAACCGAAGCACAAACGGTAAGAAAAACCAAATCATGCACCAGAGTTGTACGCAAATAAAAATGCAAAATCATGAATCAAACAAATAAAACCGTATCCAGTGATTTCCTAATTTACTTGTAAGCTGTACCTTGTCTCTACCCAAGTCTGGATTTCCTTACTGTAAATATAAATATTTGATGGGTTCTGCATGCCCCTACCTATCTCCAACCCCACCCCACTGCCTCCCAGAACATTACCTCCACCCAGGAGTAACATTTAAAGCCATTTTACCGAAAATCCTTAATTTGAATGTCCCTACATTAACCTTAAAATTAACACCCCAGGCATTCCCAAATACCAAATGTTTAATGGGTACTGCAATCCTCTAGTACCCACCAATAACCATACCCACTGCCTCCCAGAACATTTCTTCTGTCCAGGAGTAACACTTACCCTCATTTTTTCCACAACTAGCACAATATTGTATCTACATTACCTTCAAATTAACACTTAAGGCAGTCCCAAATACCATATGTTTAATGGGTACTGCAATCCCCTAGTACCCACCTATAACCACACCCACTGACTCCCAGAACATCCCTCCACTCATGAGTAACCGTTACCCCCATTTTACCCAAAATCCCCATTCTCTGTATCTACAATTACCTTCAAATTAACACCCCAGGCAGTCCCAAATGCCAAATGTTTAATTGGTACTGCAATCGCCCTACCAATCTCGAACACCACCACCCACCCACCGCGTCTCCCGGAACTTTACCTCAAGCCATGAGTAACCTTTATCCCCATTTCACCCAAAATCCCCAATTTGTATGTCCCTACATTAACCTTAAAATTAACACCCTGGGCAGTCCCAAATGCCAAATGTTATATGGGTACTGCAATCCCCTAGTACCCACCTATAACCACACCCACCGACTCCCAGAACATTTCCTCGACTCACGAGTAACCCTTACCACCATTTTACCCAAAACTCCCCAATTGATGTTTCTGGTATCTACATTTATCTTCAAATAAACACCCTGGGCAGTCCCAAATACCAAATGTTTAATGGGTACTGCAATCCCCCTACCAATCTCCAACACCACCCTGCCTCCCAGAACATTACCTCCACCCAGGAGTAACCTTTACCCCCATTTTACCCCAAATCTCCAATTTGCATGTACCTACATTAACCTTAAAATTAACACCCCGGGCAGTCCCAAATGCGAAAAGTTGAATGGGTACCGCAATCCCCTAGTACCCACATATAACCCCACCCACTACCTCCTTGAACATCCTCCACTCATGAGTAACCATTACCCCCATTTTACCCAAACTCCCCAATTTCTGTATCTACATTTACCTTCAAATAAACACCTCAGGCAGTCCCAAATGCCAAATGTTTAATTGGTACTGCAATCGCCCTACCAATCTCGAACACCATCCCCTATCTCCCAGAACATTACCTCAAGCCAGGAGTAACCTTTAACCCCATTTCAACCAAAATCACCAATTTCTGTTATCTACATTTACCTTCAAATTAACACCCCGGGCAGTCCCAAATGCCAATGTTTAATTGGTACTGCAATCCTCCTACCCATCTTTAACACCACTCAGTCTCCCAGAACATTTCCTCCACGTTACCCTTACCCCATTTTACCCCAAATCCCCAATTTGTATGTCCCTACATTAACCTTAAAACTAACACCCTGGGCAGTCCCAAATGCCAAACGTTTAATAGGTACTGCAATCCCCTAGTACCCAACTATAACCACAACCCCTCCCCCCAGAACATTCCCTCCACCCAGGAGCAACCTTTACCCTCATTTTACCCAAAATCCCCAATTTGTATGTCCCTATATTAACCTTAAAATTAACACCCCGGGCAGTCCCAAATGCCAAATGTTTAATGGGTACTGCAATCCCCTAGTACCCACCAATAACAACACCCCCCCCCCCCAGAACATTCCCTCTGCCTAGGAGAAGCCTTTAACCCCAAATCCCCAGTTTGTATATACCTACATTAACCTTTAAATTAACACCCTGGGCAGTCCCAAATACAAAATGTTTAATGGGTACTGCAATCCCCTAGTACCCAACTATATCCAAACACACTGACTCCCAGAACATTTCTTCCATTCACGAGTAACCCTTACCCCCATTTTACCCAAAATCCCCAATTTGTATGTCCCTACATTAACCTTAAAACTAACACCCCGGGCAGTCCCAAATGCCAAATGTTTAATGGGTACTGCAATCCCCTAGTACCCACCTATAACCACACACCCTGACCCCTAGAAATTACCTCCACCCAGGAGCAACCTTTACCCTCATTTTACCCCAAATCCCCAATTTGTATGTCCCTACATTAACCTTAAAATTAACACCTTGGGCTGTCCCAAATGCCAACTGTTTAATGGGTACTGCAATCACCTAGTACCCACCTATAACCACCCCCACAGAACATTGCCTCCACCCAGGAGAAACCTTTATAACCATTTTACCCCAAATCCCCAGTTTGTATAAACCTACATTAACCTTTAAATTAACACCCCGGGTAGTCCCAAATACCAAATGTTTAATGAGTACTGCTATCCCCTAGTACCCACCTATAGCCACACACGCTGACTCCCAGAACATTTCCTCCACTCACGAGTAACCGTTACCCCCATTTTACCCAAAAATCCCCAATTTTTGTTATCTACATTTGCCTTCAAATTAACACCCCGGGCAGTCCCAAATGCCAAATGTTTAATTGGTACTGCAATCCCCCTACCAATCTCCAACACCACACTGCCTCCCAGAACATTACCTCCACCCACCTTTACCCAAAATCCCCAATTTGCATGTACCTAACATAACCTTAAAATTAACACCCCAGACAGTCCCAAATGCCAAATGTTTAATGGGTACTGCAATCCCCTAGTACCCACCTATAACCCCATTACCCCAGAACATTGCCTCCACCCAGGAGCAACCTTTATCCCCATTTTACCCCAAATCCCCAATTTGTATATACCTATATTAACCTTAAAATTAACACCCCAAGGGCAGTCCCAAATGCCAAATGTTCAATGGGTACTGCATCCCCCTACCCATTCCTAACCCACACCCATTGCCTCCCAGAACATTACCTGTACCCCAATTTTTACGTCCTTACATTTTCCTTCAAATTAACACCCTGGCCAGTCCCAAATGTCCAAAGGTTTAATGGGTTCTTATTTAACCTTGCAAGGAACATAGCCCCAAGTTAGGTTATATAAGACAATTTGAGTGTTTGTTCTCTATAACATTTGTATTATTGGCCAATATATTTCCAGACACCTCAAACCATACCCTTCTAATATGTCAATTAATGTCAATTAATGGTTTGTAACCTGGGCATCAGTCATATTCAAACACCATCAGTTTCCCTTTTATGTTATCTGTGCCAGCTAGTTTGCACATGGCTTTCCCCAGTGTCATCCATCAGTTTGTTTTTAGTGCAAAAGTTGCACCATGTACTGAAGGACTTTTTCAAACATTGTCAGTTGGTATCATGTCTTTGACAACTGAAAGTGCATGCAATGAAGATGCCAGCCGTCACAAATAGCAGAAAAAAAACCCCTTTACTTTGTATTTTTTTGGACCAACATTGACTTGTCACAAGCTGGGAACAATTTGTCTTGGAAGATTTCCCACTGGCTGAATTAGATTTCAATCTTTGACTTGATGTTTTGAAAACCTGGGTTCTTCATCAGTAAAGGAGGACTGGCCTTCACTCTAATAAACTGTTCGAGCTATAAATGTGCATCGCCAACTGTAATGCAATGCACGTCCACTGTTTTGGACCACCACTTCCACCACCACCCTCTTTCCTACAAATTCATTAAATTGAAGGACACTGGAGTGAATTTGTGCAACAATTACATGTGTAAAGCCTTCAAGGATCAGAGTAGTTTGGGTTCAACTTCCCACAACTGTACATTGTTTTAACCAATTTCTGTTTTGGATTTGTTGAAACAAAGATTTGAACTTTTACTGATCAAAAGTATAAAAAAAAGATTTGGAATTTATGTTTGTTTCAGAGAATTTAGAAGGTTTATTTCATTTGTTGACAATTTTAAGCATTTCTTTGTCAGATATTTCTCACACTGGACTCATTGCATCCACAAGTACCACTGATTTTTTTCAGTTATTCACACTTCTTGTAGTTTTCTTCCTAATCTTTAGTTCTTAATTTAAACATATTATAAATGCAACTGAAATGTGGCTTTGTTTTGTTCACAAATTAAACAATTTATGTATTCATTTTAAGAGACATGAATGCATGTTTGGTAATTCATTTTTTAATACTTTTTTAATACATCAATTGCGATTTTTAAATCAATGATAAAAGTTTTTGAATACAAAGTTATCATGAAAAAATACCGAATTCTTCGATTTCCTCACCAGTCTTTGGTTATTTAATGCATCTGCTACTCTCTCTCTCTCTCTCTAAATGTATTTACCCCAACATGTACACGTAATTGTAGAAGGCCTCATGGAAGATTGGTCTGTTGACCAGATGAGCTTCTTCTTTAAATAAAGAAAGTATTATGATTATTTATTATTCCTTTTAATTAGTTATTACAAGGGTGATGTTAGGATTAAGGTTAATTGTTTTCCATTCTTGAAAGTTGTTTACATTTTATCTTCTGGGTGAATTACTGCTTTAGTGTTCATCTGTACTCTCTCATCCCTCCCATCTGTATTTAGTGTCGCTGACCTTGCCAATGTGTATTTAGTGTCGCTGACCTTGCCAATGTGAAAGTACAATTGCACTCTATTGGACAACTGGCAATGAGGGCAGAGCGAAGTACGATTTTTAGGATCCATTGCTGATGTTATTCCGAGTTAAGTGATTTAAAGAAGTTTCATCTTCACAGAAAATTTCAGCAGCCAGTAATACAATTAAAATTATAATTTTCCCAAACATTTTGTATAGTAAATTAGCCTCTTTATTGTTAATACTGGAAATTCAATGCTCATTGGAAATGACCTAGGTAAACTACATTGCATTATATCCTTGCTTACCAATAAAGAACACTTCCATGATAATGTTTTAGTGTTTTCTTTTACAAATAAGGAACACTTACATTATGTTTTAGTGTTTTCTTTTACAAATAAAGAATTCTGCTTGCATTTTTGGTGTTTTTAGGTTTGTTCATAAACTATGTTCACATACATGAACTGCCATCTCTGACAAGTGAGAACTGGCCCTAATGATGTAATTACCATATTTGTATGTTCGTAAACTCTGGGCATCATGTACATGTACTGCCATTTCTGACAAGTGAGAACTGGCCCTAATTATATAATTACGATATTTTAATGTCTGCAAACGGGTGGCAAGTCCACAAACCATGACAGATATCATGTTACTTAATGTGTTTAGTCAAATATTTAAAAAATCAATTGATTCAAGTGCATCAAGTCTCAATCATGACTAGAAATTTGTCTATGAGCATGACCCAGATTATAATAATGCATGCACACTGCTGATTGGAGCCAGTTCTAATATAAGGATTGTCTTTGACAACAGAATGTATCACCAAAATGATACACATATATTCATATTATCTAACCTCTGAATATTTTAAACATAATTCATATTTTCCATTTTCCATTTGATATGCAATGCCATGTTATTTACCTAATTCTAGTTTTTTTTTTTTCTATATCTCATTTTGGATTACACTGAATTTTATGTTTACCCAAAAAAATCATTGTTACGACTCTATGGTCTTAGAAAAACATAAAGAAAGTGAAACCAACAAATCAAGTAAATATCAAGAAGCAATTTATTTCTGGACAATTAAAGTGAAAATTCAAAAGACACTTACAGTAATGTGAATTAAAATCCAAATAATCCAATAATCCTAAGTGTCCTAATCATAAGTTCTAAATATAGAATGTTCCAAATGAACAACTATCCAAAATGAAGTACTCCAGAATATCTTTGAACAAGTTTACATAAATCCCAAAATTGTCAATTCAAAAGACTATGAGCACTTTTATAATCGAATGAATATTGTTTAAAAAATTCCTCTCTCTGAATTTGGAATGATTGTTCACAACTGTAATGGCTCTTTAAAGAAAATTGAAAAACTGTCCACTAAACATGGTATATATAAAGATAGGTAATATGAGAGAATGTTCTAGAATATTATGGTGTATGTGACTCTTAATACAACTCTAGAGGGAAATTCTGGTTTTATCTATAAACAAAATCAACCCTGACCTCAAACTGAATAAACAACTTATTTACCAAAACTGTCCTTGAAATCAAATACTAAGTGAACAACCTAACTCAAGGACAATAACTAACATCTCAACAGTATACTTAACATTACGGTTTAAGCAAATATTAAAGTCAAGAAACGTTTTTAATTTTTATATAAACATCATACATAACATCATCCAGTGTGAAAACTGTACAAATAACACTGCTCATATGCTCTTGAAGAAAACATGGAATCAGTCTGTATACCAGTAGATACTTGTATAATTTTGTACAAAATCTTCCAATATTATTCCACTTGGAAGGGTTTAATGAAACCAGCCAATTGGATGATATTTGTAAATTTACACATCGGAACTAGTACATGTGTTGCCACCTTTCTTGAAGGTAAAGTTCACAGATGAAGGTTACGTTTACTTTTAGTGTACGGTTTTCAAATCTGAAAAGGTTAGAATTAGTGGGAGGAAAATTGGTCAACTTTTACATAAATGTAAGACAAAGAGTGTCAAATTTACCACTTTCATGGTTTTCATTTCAGTGAAAGGTGGACATTACTATATTTGTTTGGAGATGTAACTCACAAACTTTTAAATAAAGTAATAAACATAAAGCTTGGTATAGCTACATCTCAGGACTTGATGTCACTTGGCACTTTTATGGCATCTTTACGGCCAGGTCTCAAATCATTTATCATTTTTTGTGTGTGCAAACCGTCACCCAGAAGCAATCAAGTTATTACAGATAATGGAAAGAAATGTTTCACCCGATCAAATCATAGCTTGGGGTGCATCTTGTACCAATCATGTGTATCAACAGCATCGTCCAATCAGCAAGATCAAAGTCACATGCAAAGCTTAATTACTTGTTGCATTAGGACTAACACTAAAGCCATTGAAGGTACAACTCCTGAATGTGTCATTAATTTTAATGGTTTTTCATCATGGTTAAGATTATAAATCAAAATGTTCACATTTGTGAATGTTAGTCAATCTTGCTTGCCTGAACTTTTCCCTTCATTATTCCATTTATATCTGTTACATGTGTTGCTAGACCACAACCATACTTTTACTTTTTTCCTTACCAAAAGTCACGTTAATCATACAAACACTTGGCATTGCTTTTAAGTGCATTTAATCATAGTAAATCAGGGTCCAAGCTGGATCCTAATATCTGGATTAATTTACCTCTCCAGCCAGAATCATACCTGCCAACCCCTACATAGGTACAAGCGTAACCTAAGTGACGAAAAAGCATAATCTGAGCATAAAAAGTGTAATCTATATATTACATGCCATTATGACAATAAACTGTACGAAAAATGTACATTTAGTTTTCCTACTAACCTGGATCTGCGTATGGTTAAAATTCTTATCACAAATGGTCAAAATCTGTGTGAATTAGTACCAGAATACAAACACAAAACATATTAAAAAATTATTTATATACAACACTTTAACTAGTCTAAATGTTGAACTTTCGCTGAATGATTGTAAAGTCAAGTCCACAAATTCTGCAATAAACATGACAATGTGCTCAATCCGAGTGCTGTATTACATCACTCGTATTCTTTTTAAATTTGTTAAGCACTATTGATTTGAAGAAACTGGTCTGTTTTCTTGGAAATGTGTCATATACAGCTGCTATAAATAGAAAAGAAGTACACGTAGGTCTACAATGGACAAAATGTACTATATTGTGCTATTCTTAAGTAGCAGTCTTCTTTTAGAATATTCTCAAATTTATATGATATATTTGATTAAAGAGGTGATAATAAAATTAAAAATGCAACTTATTATTGCTTTATTTTTTATCTTTTAATATACCAAAAAAGCGTATTCAACACACAGGCAAGCATAAGACATAATTAGGTGAAAAAAAGTGTAATGATTACACCAAAAGTGTAATGTTGGCATGTATGTATGTTGTCTGTGCTCAAATTATAACACCTTTTAACCTATTTACTACCAAAAATACACAAATCAGGTGTGTCACATATAAAAACTAGGTTGTAGAGACCTACATTCTGTGGTTAGTTGGCCACTCTCAAAGTGCACCTGGAACTAGCAAATGTTTTCAGACTACTTAACTGTTAAGGTTCTAAAACCCACGGGACAAGTGGCTGCATCTGATTTTTTATATATGTTTTTTAATTGGGAACCCCCCCCCCCCCCCCTGGCAGTTTGTACCACCTTCCAATTTGAAATACAAAAAGCCTGTAGGATGTAATAAAATGCACAAAACTAGTCAATTCATTCATTAATTTATCATTTCTAACCCTATTATTGGCAGAGGGTCCCTAACACTGTCATCTCCTTGTTTCTTCCATTCCATGGTCATGATGCCGTATTCATGTAGATTGGGCTTGTTATGTAGTGCACACATCTTCTCCGCAATGGACATTACTGTGGAATGCCTCTGATTGGATCACTTGTGTTGGACAGGAATACATATGTAGATGGAGCCTGTTCAGTAGTGGGCACATCTTCTCTGCAATGGACACTGTTCTGAAAAGCAATGGACACTGTTTTGAAAACCTGTTTTGTGGAAAAGGTATTTATAAGAGCTAAAATAAGCAATATATTGTATAGCATACACAACAGATAAGCACAGTTATAATTGAGCTATTGTGTTGTAATTATCATATTGCAAAAAGATCAAACAAGATGCAATGAGGGTTACATTTTGCATACACATGGGGCCTTAAGTACACTGTGGCAAATAACCCGATGCAATTACCGTATATACTCGATCATAAGTCGACTCAACTACAAGTCGACCCCCCCCCTCTTTTTAGGGCTGCAAAAACTGAATTTCTCTTTGACCCTCCTACAAGTCGGGTGTATTTTGCAAGTCAGATCCGTCTGAAGGGGTAACTTCTTAGCGAGTCAGAAATGCACTTTGGAAATATAAACAAGCCAAACTGGATAGATAGATAAGAAAAATAAAAACAAAACCAGTATAAAATACAATTATATTATTGAGTGAAATATGTAACAAATAAATTGACAACTTACAATTTATCCATCTCTGTGTAATAAATTCCATTGAAATCCATAATGCTTGACATTTTAAATCCATTTATATGATAAATCCATGAATTCAATTATAGATCACATACCTGTATAAAAATAGAACTTCAGAATGATCCGATTCACATTAATCCCGTAATATGTTAATTCCACATGTTGTACAAATAAACAATGAAAGTTAAGTCCACTTTTTTGTGATTCACGGTATCCTATAAATGTCACTATCTAATGTAATCTGGTACAAAGACCAAGAATTAATCCTCATTGTCTGATAAAGATCTGAAATTCTACATCGTCTAGTCATTGTAAATCGTTGTCTAGTCACCGTAAATCTCGTCCGACTCCGATTCCTCTGCTTTACTGTCTTATGCGGGTGCTTATGCAGAGACTGAGCTTGGGCTCTGCGAGTAACACTTTGATCATAAAGTCAGAAATCTATTAAAGGCTGCAACTGAACACATGTCAATTGTGCGGCAAGATCACAGGGAGTTCAAATAACCACCCTCTGTTACTTGGTACTGAACAAGTATCAAACTCGTGGCTTGATCAAAGGGTTGTCACATGTGAAAACAGTGTGGTGCTTTTACAAGCAAAGGGATTAAGGTTAAAGTATATGTACAGGAAGTTGTGGAACATCCACTTTGCACTGAACAAGTATAGATTCGCGGCTCGATCAAAAGGATTGTCAACTTGAAAACAAAGCGAGTCCCTTTACAAGCCAAAGGCTTATCAGCCCACGTGCACTGGCAGATAACTTGGGAAATATCAGTTGGGAATTAAATCTGACTTGTGGTAAAGGAAAATACAAATTAAATCAAAACTTTTATTGCATCATGCACAGTCTTTATTCAGCAAAACACAAATATTAATACAAATACAGGTTGTTCGGACTTGCACGAAAATGGAGGCAATATACTTACGAGTAAACACCTACGGTAAACATTGACGGACACTTCATTTTGCGTTAGGTAGTATTAAATTTACTGGTAACATTTTCAATTTATTAAAAGCCAATTACCTGTAGATACATGTATTATGTAATGAATACCATCATGAAATGGATAAACACAGTGCATACCATATATGCAGTACTGCATAGGAATAATGGCATGAAAACGTAAAAATATATGAATTGACAGTATTTTTATGTACTGCAAACATTTAGAGTTTCCAACATTACCTCAAGATTTATAATTTTTTTAATGTCATGCTTATAAGACGACCCCTACTCTGCATGAATCGAATTTTAGGTAAAAAAAAAGTCGACTTATAAGCGAGTATATACGGTATGTTTTTCCTGTCAATAGTCCTCTGACAGTCATTGGTAACCCAGTGGTTATCAAAGTTTCCATGTAGAAAGTACAGTTGTGGTTGATACTGTTCATAGAGAAGAAAATTCCATAACATTTGTGAAATACAGCACAACTCACTCAATTTTTTTAATTCCCCATTCTTCGCGGTGGGGGTGTAGAGATAGTGGAGAGGATTATGAATTTTTTTTATTAAAAAAACACCTCTCCATGCACCCTTATGGGAGTTGTCATGGTATGTAGCGGAGAATAGCTCTGTACACCACACTTTCTCACAATCGATGACCACCGCAGAGTGACGTGGTCTCAATAATATGAGTGGTTTACTGTTTATGACACCTGCAAGCATGATCTAAAGAGGTTCAGAGAAAGACAAGCACCGATTTATGTAAATTGTCATTTCTTTCAGGTGCAGTTTGCTTACTTTTTTATATTGAAAAAAATGTGATCATTTATTTAATGATAAACATTTACTAGTTCTAACGAAGATAATATGATACATAATGCCAGATCAAATTTTAGATAATATTAACATAATGACATTGCCTCACAAACTGTATTAATACTACATTTTGCGCAATGAATCTAATTTTTTTTCCTTTAATACTACGCTATTGGAATCAAGATTCATTCATGTCCTTATTTCTGTTGCAGTTCGCACAATATACTTTTTTTATGATCAAATGAAAATCAGTGAGATTGTAAAATCGCATTCATACTGGACTAAAGTGAAACAAAACCGCAAAAGTTTTGATGGTTACCTCATGCATGAGTGCTCTTTAACATAATGTATGATTTCTTCTGAGATCCAATTACTGCATTATAGAGGAGTAATTACAACTTGAGAAGGCATAGTTCTGGCAGTTGCTTCATCAACATACAAAAAAAAAATTGCTAAAAGCCAAGTGACTATGTACTGTTCCAGAAATATAACGATGATGACAAAGTGAAGTTCATTCTCATACTGAATTTCTACATGTTGTGAAAAAAAGAAGATGCATTCAATATGCACTTCATAACAGATCTGTGTGCATAGGCAGGGGCACTACATACATGTACGTTAGTCTCAGATATACGTGTCAGAGAGAGAGAGAGAGAGAGAGAGAGAGAGAAAGAGATGTATTAAATATCAAAAAGTAGTGTTTTCTTTTTTAAATCACAAATGGTTGCAAAAGTCATCCTAGATACATGTACACTTTTTGATTACAGATGCTCATGTGCAAACTAATAAACACAACAGAACCCATCATCATGGTTTGTTTCTTTGCCACCTATGTGTTAATTTCATGTGCAAACTGACAACTTAAAAAGCACAACAGCAGCTCTTCTAGAATTTGGTTTTCTTTGCCATTATGCTGACAATAAACGGTGTACTTGGGGTTAAGTGAATAGTTTTTTTTTATTGAATAAGCATTTTGTTGAATCATACTGTATAACCCACAGGCTATTCCATTGTTTGATTCTCATAAAAGAAAAATCGGCAATAGAAAGAACTTGTGAACTAGTCAAAACAGCTAGTATCAAATTTGTGCATTTATCTGTGGTCTTCCATTCCTCGTTTCAGTCTGAGATCACCTAACTAAAGATTATTTGGTAATGAGGAGAGATAGCTCAAAACCAGATTAGTTGTTTTAAACAATGGTTTTGCTTCGAACTACTTGCAAAGATGTAATTCAACCTTTTCTTATTAACAATGAGACCTACAGCACTCAATCATTCAGCTCCCTTTCTATAAAACTACCTTGTATCAAAATTTATTCCTGCCTTTCACAATTCAACAGTGGAACACATTGCCAACAGAAATTATAAGTAACACATCTATTCAAATCTCAAAACTAGCTCAGGACTGATCAAATTCCATCAGCCCACATCCCAAAATTATTCATTTGTGAAGTTGAACAAGTAAAAATTTGCAAGATGCTATTCCAGGACCAGTGCTTATTTCCTACTTAAAACAAGTTGGGCAAGTGTTAATTTTCATGCTTTATCTGGCCATTCATGCCCACCCCACCCCCCATCACTCTTCAGGCATACTATATGCTTGAATCAACCTCTCTCCATTTTATTCATTCATATCCTGCGATATTACAGCAAGTAACCATTGAAAACTGTCGCATGTGTGCACGTTCTATTACTACTTGAATGCATATTGAGCTAAGCGACTGAATTATCAACCAATCAAAATACTTAAAACGAAACAATTCAATTATGGTTTATTAGCAACGTTTTAAATGTCTTTATTTTGTTTACTCAACCCAGATACTCACAAGTGGATCACCCTCTGATTTCAATCCAGTGATTCAATACAATTAAATTAATGAAAGCCATTTTACTGACATTAGTGTCGATTCCCTTTATGAACTGATTAAATAACAGTAATGATTCTTTAACTTTTAATTGATTATACAGAGGATTAGCTTCCACACGAGATATTCCATTTGAAACAAAGCAATTATGCTAATTAAGGAGCTGTCTGTGTTCATATTTAAACCACAAAATGTATGTTATAACAACTTTAGAAGTAGTTGACGGGTGAGATTTTTATTATGTGTTTACTTAATCATTTTTGCAACGAAGGTTCTAGGGGAAATTCAGAGAAGGAACATCTGCATGAACGTGTCAGGATAAAATGAAAGCTGCCACCAAATAGGAGGTAAATATTTCTCCAAAGAGACATAAGCTAGTCTCCATGGCAGCAAAACATCTTAAATATGACACTTCTGAGACAGAAATGGAAGGAACGATGGTTTGCAGTTATCACAAACAATATCCCAAACTGGCACAGGTTTGAAATTCAACCAGTTTTTGTCAAATGAAACTGAACCAATTAAGTTTCATTACAGCTCTGGACCTCACAAGGCCGGTCAGCACAGTATATGACTGACACTATCCAGCATACGAAGAAAGTCTTAAAAGTTAGAATTTGCCGACACTCCACAGGAAATGTACATTTTAAAACTAAATGTGAATGAACTGAAAAACAAAATAATGGTTATTTTTATCACAGCCTACACCCTACCCCATTTTGGAAAACCATGGTCCGATATGGAAATGCTCTGTGCACTCCAGAAGAATGGTGTTGAACTTGGGTGTTAACTACAATATTCACTTGACATTCAGGTAGTTTGCAGTACATGTTATGTGGATTGAAAGAATATACTGTACCAAATAAACTGTATCTGCATTAAATGAAATTAATACATACAAGTTTATCTCCTACCGAAAATATTTAATTATACTTCATCACATTCACCCATCCATTTGGTAATATTAAACTTTGATGACCAAACCAATAATCCTAGGTATATTTGTTAAGCTGTTGGTTATAGAATGCAGCTTCATGTGCTTCATCGAGTCTGCATAAAAACAGTAGGTCTATGGTAAGAGTAAACGCATGTCTAGTTCCTGAGAAAATGTGTTGCATAAATAGTGCCGTGTATATTTCATTGTGTGGGCACTTGTTAAGCACACAATTTAAAAGTGACTGGGTGAATGACAAAATAAATCACTGCATTTGTCACATTTATTTATTTTAATAACAGAATGAAACCCACTAATACTTGGGATTTCTTTTTTCTTTTGTTTAAAGGCAGAATCTCTCTCTCTTATTAAAATTACTACAATTAAACTGCATATTTTGTGAAGCACCTAAATAGTCTCAGGATTCTTTGCTTGGAAATTTATCCTTCATCTCTTGCAATACATGTATGTGAATGTGTTTTAGTGGGCGAGTCTTTGAATATTAAACAGCATTGTGAACAACTTGAAAAGAGCATTCTGTACCATGTACTGTAGCCGAGCTGAAGGGCAAGTTCCACGTGGTGATGTGGACGCCCACAATTACATAATTATATTGCTGCAACTTTCCTGTGAATTTATTTGAAAAGATATAAAGATGGGTTCATTTTTGAAATCTGCACACTCAACTTATGCAGATTACCAATAGCCCTTAAGCATTTCCAAAGCATAATTTTAACCATTTAACTTTAAAGAAAACTTGCTCAAGGAAACATTCCGTCTGGCACTCATTTTGTTAGAGAATTGGGGAGGGGCACCTTCTTTTCCTCACTCCCTTTCAAATCCGCCCTTGCATTACACATACATGTACTTACATGAATGCAAGGCCAGATTAAAAGTGGTGCAGATGCAGCATTTGCTCCAAGGCCCCCGCGATGCAAGTATTTATAAATTTATGGTGTTCATTTATTTCGGGGGGGGGGGTACTTTTAAATTGCTCATTGGCCTTCTACCAGCTTAATCCGGTGTTAAGCGGATGGGAAATGTAACTAAACAACTTTTTTTTTTTAAATCTCTATTCAGGGCCAGTTGAACAGCTCGACAAACTAGGCGGTAGCCTAGCGCGGGAAATTTTTTTGGTGGGGGTGGGAGGCAAAAAAAACTGAATAAAAAAAAAAGGAAGAAATAGCGAAAATTGGAAGATAATAAGCGACAGAAAACAGAAGGAAACAATAAATGTACAATATTCATTTTCAAAAGTTAATTCTTGGAGAGGGGGATGATGGTGCAAGGCGAGCAATTGTGCTTTCTCTATTCAAACTGTTCATGCACGTGCAACATCGGTCAAATCTTGCAAGTTTAGCTATCCTAAATTTAAGATTCTCATTATCAAAACTTTGCAATGACGTGACAATACGTTCAAATGACAGCATACAGTTATAAATCAACATATAAATCATTTAAGATACTCACCTGTGACAAAATCTGCCAACGCCTTAACTAAGAATGACTTTCTTCAAAGACAGCCCGCCCTGCGCGCGCTGGGAAAAATTTAGCGCGCGAAATGTTTTATTACTAATCACTAAAACACGGACCTTCTTTCAACATGCGACGGAAAACTACCGGAACTGACAAATTAATTTTTCGTTATGGTGGGCTGGGATTTTCTTTCGACCCATGATTTTGGGTTTTTTTTATAATTTTTATAATTTTTCCACTGCAAGATATTTTTTATTGCAACTAATATAATGGATATAATATGTTGAAAGGAATAAAAATAGCCCAAAGAAACTATGGCAAAAGTAGAAATCGCTCGGTTACAGTTCTAAATCAAACGATAATGCTAATATTATACTCACTATTGAGGATCGCAACTGTCATAGACCCTGTGATATTGTTAATCATTTTAATACCTTCTTCATTAATGTAGCATCTACTCTCTTGGAGAAATTGCCACAACCTTCAAAAATATTTACAACAGTTTCAACAATTTTGAAAAAGTTTTACAGGGTAATAAATCTTCATAATAACACACTCCAATTTTTTTTTATACAAAGAATTAAGTAACTTTAATCCATGTAAATGTACAGGCCTTTACAATATCCGCAATATATATATATATATATATATATATATATATATATATATATATATATATATATATATATATATATATATATATATCTGCAAGCTTGCAATAACATTTAAACAAACCTCCAAAATATTAAACCACTGGAAACCGACTGGGGATCTTGCCGCTCTCCTTGACCCTATTCGAATCACTATGAAGGCTCGTCCCGTTGATTTTTTTTATTTTGGCTTCCTGATTCCCCCCCCCCCCCCACACACACACACACACACTCCCCCCCCCCCAGTGTTTTAACGATTTCAGTTACATACAGTGTTACTTGTCTGTATCAAGAGGTATTGTAGACCAACAAGTTGTTTTCCGCCTTTTTTTAGTTTTATTTTTTTCCTTTTTTTGCTGACATGACCGGTGGATGACCAGTCACCAGTCATGTCAGGGGGAAAAAAAATGGCGGAGAACAACTTGTTGGTCTAGTGCCAGATGAACTGAAATTAGCTAGAGTTAGTCCTCTTTACAAAAAGGATAGTAGGGCTGCTCTCAACAACTACAGGCCTGTTAGTATACCCAGTATTGTGTCCAAAATTTTAGAAAGAACAGTCTATGTTCAACTTGAATACCTTTTAGCTAAGAATAACAGTAGTCTAGTGTGCCACTTGAGGGTCTAAGGGAAACGTGTTAAAAGGGGTAACAAGATTATGGGGTCTATGGGAATTTAACATGGACAAAAATGTCCATAAGTAGTGGAGGATGGCGATCGAGGGGTCTACGGGAGTCCCATATTAAAAAAGGTCGAACATTTATTGGGGTCTACAAGGGAAAATGTGTCCCTATAAATTGTGAGTGACAAAGAGTCGAAAGTTTATGCGGAAAAACGAGAATTTAACATAAGCGCCATCTTGGTTCATAGCTAAATTGTAACAGTGTAGCTAGCTATAGGCGACGATCTGCACTCGAACGGAAAAAACATATGACTTCATAGGTTTATCATATGGAGTGAGTGTCTGTTTGTAACCATGTAGTTATTGGCGACGGTCTGCACTTGAACATAAATGTCGTATGACGTCATTGTTTTCAACATGAGAAATATGTCTGTCAACATGTTGGTGAGGTGTGGGTGTATGTGCTGCGCGCGCGTGTGTGAGAGAGAGAGAGAGAGAGAGAGAAAGAGAGAGAGAGAGTGAAATAATTTTTGAAAGGGACACACAAAACAAACAAATCAACACTAGGTTTCAAAATCAACATTTTCCCCATTAAGTCCCGCTCACTTAAAATGAAGAAGAAGGACTAGGGCTTATCCCTTCCATTTTCATGTACAAAAGATTAAACAAGAACATATTTACAAGGCTGACATCGTTGTGAAGTCAAACTAGATTTCCAATGGTCTAAGACGGTATCATTTTGCCATGGATGTACACTACGTTTCTGAGCTAAAGAAAAGAGATAACCATAATGTTCACAAAACTTGAATATCTTCTCTTAAATTCCCGTATATGTGTATGATCGTGTTTTCCGCTGTATAACAAAAGTACAGTATAGCTTTAACGGTCCTTTAAACAAACCGTTCTGCACTGATTGACCTAACTTCATTACGTACTAAAGCGAGTAGTGGCTAAAGTTTACCGTCCCTTGCACAGGTCGTTTCCCACTGATTGACCTAGCTACGTTACGTTATAAAGGGAGCAGGGGAGCAAATGTGTTGCTTCAAATCATTACCCCGTATAAACATTCTATCAAAAGCTTAACATTTAAATGGGATTTCTTCAGAAAAAGTATTTTTTTTAAAAATTTATTTCTTAAAATCCATTTTGTATCCTCATATACCTATCGGATTTCCATTCTCTCTAAGTTTTTTATTACGAGCAAAAAGGCTGTTTCGCACTGACTGACCTAGCTACATTATGTATTAAAAGTGAGCAGTGATTGAAGTTTACTGCCTCGAAAACATGCCATTTCGTACTGATTGACATAGCCACATGAATAGCATCTTTAGCCACTGTGAGCATATTGCACAATGAAATATTGTCAAATGAATAATACAGTAAAAAAAAAAATCCAAAACATATCGTTTTGCTCATGCGATGCAGTAAAAAAAAAAAAAAAAAATACCCAAGTAACGCTAAGATTTCTATTTCAAGTACACATTTCGCTACTGAAAATTTTCGAGTAGTGTCTTATAATGGAAACAGATACTATTATGATTTGAATATAAATCATTCTTTAGGAAGTTCAAGTGTGTGTGGTTGTGGGTGTTGTGAATCAGTAGTATTACAACGGGGCTTTTAGATTGCGGTTTCTGATATAGGTCAGAGCCTTTTATACCCCATTACTTTACTAATTTTACCCCTCACATCACACGCGAGTATATTATTTACGGGTGCGATGGGACTGTGTGCGACGACACCGCTGCTACAGCGACAACAACGCTGCAACCGCAGGTGCAGACAAGTTTGTCTTTATATATGCTGCCAATAGCGGTGTCATTGTGGATATCCTTCGGAAACGTGAACGGTTTTGCGTAAGAAAATCTGCTAGCATAAATGATATTGTATTGAGACTACTTTGTGCTGCCGCGAGAAGTTCTGAATAAACACGTATTCGTGAATGTAATCGTATCTAAATTATTTTGGCAGCACCACCAGAGACACAGGTTGCTATTGATATAGCTCCGACAACAATTCCGATTTGGTGTACCTATGATGGTTGCCGTGGTCACAATCCCAGCAACACCAAGGTCAACTTTTGTTGCCGCGGCGAGTCCACAAATAGCAACAACAATCATACACACGCGTTTGTTTTCATGAGTAGCGCGGTTCTCATGATTATTTCATCTCGCAGTTGTTGTTCCGCTTCAATTATGTTTTTGCGTCGGTAGATTTGAGGGGCTATCACAGTTCATCTATTTATATTGTCATCGTGGAGACCAATTGCTTGCCATGATGGCTTTGTTCAGCTGCAATACGTGCACGTACTTCCAACCAAGCACTTTTCTTCACTTGTTCAACCGTCATGCAATCGTAGAAAATATCTTCCGAGGTAATCTTTTAAGTCTCTGGCGATTGTGCGTTCCTGGGGTTTGGCACCACGTTCATTTTGAAACACACTGATTACGGCTCTGTTTTATGCCTCTAACGATCGTTTTCGTCCAAGAACTTTTACGCGGACAAGTGCATCCTTGTTAAATAACAGTCGAGATCTTTTTTCTTCTTTGTTTAGTTAATGTTGGTTTAACATAATCGATGGGGAATGTAACCGTGCTGCATTCAGCGGTGAATTTCACTTCATCGTTGTAGAAACAGTTTTTGGCTGATTTCACGCCTGATGGTGATGTCTCTTTTTGTCTGGTGTTTCCGCGTGTTAATGCTATGACTACAAGCTGTCCTCGAGTTGGTAGTAGCTATCAATTTCTATTTTACCTTTGCGTGGATTATATTTCAGTGCATATGAGAGCCTGGTAACACCATTCTGAAGCAGATATTCATCAACAAGTGGAACAAAATTGCTATCAATCTTAACATCCTCTGTCAGCTGGTCCAACACCCCATCCGCAAATTCCGCAACATCGTCATCGCGTTCAAAATCCATTACGTACATGTAATAACAAATCATAAACACAAACGCCAAAGACGGTTAAGTGCCCTTCCGGATATATGTTTAGTCCTTGGAACTGAATTTCATCTCCGGCGATTAATGATAATGATACCGAATATATGAAACTTTCTTTAAAATTGTCTTCTGTAATACGTGCCATTAATTTACGATGCAGGAAATTATTTATAACTATTATCATTACACCCAACAGACCTCTATATCCGTTTATAATAAATAAATACGATCCACACTCACGTACCTTTAAGATATTACGATTCGGTGTATCAAAAGCATCCCCAACAGTAACGAAAAGAAATCGACCATTTGTTATATTTTTCATATCCTTCTTTGGTTAATATTCTACTGAATCTACCCAATGAATTTACTACGCGTAGTAGTAAGGGCACCTCTGCAATCTTTGCATTCACATGTTGTTTCGCTGCAACCTCAAAAGCATCAATGTAGTCTTTGATAAAGGCCACCGACAATGCCAGTGTCTCTGATACCCTGGTTCTCGGTGATTTCAGCCAAGTTCTTGCGACGGCGCCTCGCAGCTTTATAACAACACCCTGAATGTCAACGTTAAACGTTTTAAATTTTCCAGTTTGATCTTGGAAAAACACAAGCTCACACGGGTCGACGTCAACAACAATCCGGCTTTGGTGCAAACCTGGTCAGATCCACATCAGCGCCGCGTCTGATTGAGTAACTCCAGTAAATGTTAATATGCATTTTGTGTACTATTACGCGTACTTTCTAAGTGACAATGTAAAATCAAAAGTGCTTGTGGTGTTGGTGAACGCTCCAGTGCACACAGTACTTCAAGAATAAGATGTCCACATATGAGACCATCCAGACGAGTTTGCAACGGCAGCGTTGAATAAAACACCGGTAGATGACTCTGTCGTCTGTGTAAATAATCAACAACTTGAAGTGGCTGTGCAAGCCCGTACGAGTCAAAATACAAAAGATGTCGAAGTGTTACCACGTACCAATGAGTCTTAGGTCCTGTTGTCCAATCCAGGTTGATGATGCCAATTTCCCGCATGCGGGTGATCATTGACGCAAGTTCATTCCTCACAAAGACACGTCGGAAATGCTTGACTGACTTTGTAATAGCGAGTAAGTCAAGATTGGTTAGCGGCTACGCCTTTTGCGAGTCATACCAGGTAGTCGAAGACCTCTGCCTGAGGAAATTATGCGAGTCGTCCCGGGTAGTCGAACGCCTTTTTTTTATTTGTTTACGAGACACAATGCGGCCTCCAACCGCCCTTTTTAGAACCATCCCGGATGCAGTTCCGACGGCCCCTGACCCAGTCGCTTTTGCAACCGCATAAGCCACAGCCGCTAACAACGCTGGATGGCAGCGAGGAATGGAAATATTCCACCGATCTTTTGCATTTGTGTCGCTTCTGACTTGGATAACTTTAATGTCACTGATGTGTTCGTTTGTTTGGACGCATTAAGCTGACCAAGTTGTGTCTGGGTTAGCCACACGGGAATAATTCCAGTTAACTTTTCCTGCGAAAGTTTCAGTGTGAGCCCGCAATCGTTTCTTACTGAGCTCTCTATTTTCGCAAGCTGCTTTAGGCTAAGTCCAACATTAACTTCGTGATATGACATGTTTAATCACGTGAAATGGCATGTTTAATCACGTGATATGACATGTTTAATCACAAAACCATTTTTTCTATTGACATTAATCCTGTCTCCTGTATATTCCCACAACCTATTTTGACGCTACCCTCTTTTGACGCAGTGTCATAAACTCACAGTTTTCGAGAGAACACATCTTTCAATGACGTCACAACCACAACATTAATGTACACTGATCAACATCGAGTCACACAGACAGAAAAATTTGTGGAAAATCCTATCCTTATCGGTTGTGAAATGAAAATACACCATTTCACTAATTCTCTTTTTTTTTCAACCAGCAAATCCTCATAAAAATCCTTACTAACTATTCTGACGGGGCAAATCAAGTTCCCGCCATAATAGGCATCCAGTCTGCTACTCAACATGTGTTATCAACGTGACTCACAGCTGATAACTGCATCAGTAACACTGTTTAGAAAGGTGTACAATGTTATACAGTTTCATGTGGATGTGTCATAACTTATTTTCAGAGGTGGTTATTTGTTATTATAATTTGTGGAAATTTACAAAAAACATATACTTTTACGATATATTTAATAATTAAATTAGTATCCTTTACATTTTTGCTTCTTTAAATCAATTATTAGGATTTTTTATCTGATAATTAAGCAATTTTACTTTAACAGTAAATTTTCAATAATCTTTTAAGACATTCTTGATCTTTAACTTGTTTTGACCAATTTATTTCTTTAAGATTTGTTTGATAATGGCACGAATGATAAATAATGAAAACAAAACCTTCTCCTGTAATTTTATGTCTTCTGTCTCTGATTATTTGCATTCTGGATAAATAAGTTGTGAAGGATGCAAAACAGTTTAGATGTTCCAAAAACAGTACATACAAAAATTGAGGTTCTGCATGTTCACAATGCTAATTAAGTATTGGGAAAAAGGTCACATACTGAATCTAATTATTTTATAATTATAACTACACAATTTTAAAATTAATACCATCATGATTTTTCCAAATTTGATTATTTTTCCTTTCAAGACAAAATCTGTACCAAAACCAGATTAATGATAAATGTAAAAGTTTAGGAATACCAAGTTAAATTTCTGTCAGTAATTTTTCCCATAAACTTGAGTTTTCTATGTCCTATTGATGTTCCTCTGTAATATAGTTTTTTTCCCCGCGCTTATGTACAATGGTGTCACTACTAGAATAGACTTCTGTGAAGTGCGTCATTAAGGGTGACGTAATACATGCAAGGAAGACTATTAGGGAATATATCATTGTCATTTTTTATGCATGCTTTGCTAAAATAACTAATGTTTCTATACTAATGACAGGCATCACTATGAAAGGAGTATATTTCTGAAAAGGTGAAAGTAAGTTCTTAAGTGCGTCAAAATAGGGTAGTCCAGGATACTATTTTGACCTTCTACTGCTAGCATTGCGTACCGAAAGTAGCATAACTTGAATATTATTTCACAATAATAAAGATAAACAGTAATTTCAACCCAGTTTAGTCCTAAAAGCTAGTAGTGGCTAACGTTTACTGCCCTGCATACACGCCGTTTCGTACTGATTCACCTAGCCACGCGAATAGCATCTTTAGCTACTATGAGCATAGTGCACAAAATGAAATATTGTCAAATGAACGCAGTAATTTTTTCCAAAACCTATCGTTTGCCTCAAACAGAGAGAAGGTTACCCTTTTTATAAGTTTCTGAAGACAAGTGTAAATTCTTTGATAGAAATGTTCATTGGCATTTTTTTTTTTATTTTTTTTTTTTTTCATTTATCAGTTTCAAAAAAGTAGTGTTATATTTCTTGTCGAATGACTAATATATGTCATGTTGCGCTGCACACGCCGAGAACAGTAAGAAAAACGCTTTATTCTCTCGACCATCTGAAATCGACTGACTGAAAAAATAGGGTATACATTGTTACATTTTTACTTAACTTATGTTTTGGCTCTAGAATGAGAGTGCAGAATAAGACGGGTCATACTGTGAAACTTTTTTTTTTTTTTCTTTGGAAAACGGTAGATCTAATGTTAGAAATGTTTCTCGTGACACATTGCAGTGCCAAAATAAGACAAAACCAAGATATCTGACATGCACAAGCACAACTAAACTCAATATTTTATATAATCCATGAAATTTACCTATTGAAGAAAAATCGTTCTACGATTTTTAGGGGTGCAAGTTTTTGAAAAAATTACAAAAGTAAAGTAACATTTCACGTTTACATGGTGAACAAATTTGCCAACATTTTTGGAGAGATATCTTAAAAACGGGAACATATACCATTATGATTTCAATCTAAATCATTTTATAAGAAACTTGTGTGTGTGTGTGTGTGTGTGTGTGTGTGTGTGTGTGTGTGTGTGTGTGTAAGGATGGCATACTGTATTATCTCGGTACTAAACAAGAAACGAATTGCAAATAAAAGACAATAATTTACCTGCTAATGAAAGTCGCCTCACTTGTTTATTTGTCATTTATTTCCAATCCTGTATTCAGGAAATATCGTATACGAGTGCAATATTGCAATAAACAATGTCCATTGGAACGTACTGTGTCAAACGCCATATAAAACGAGATTCTCGTATTCTCGGGCAAATGCTGTCATCGCTGTTCGGGGGTCCAAACAGGGTATGAAATGAACATAATGTCAGTAATAACACACCGAATCGACGTGCGTAGCAAAAAAAAAAAAAAAAAAAAAAAAAATTACCAATTGTAAAATATTAAAAATTTACAATCATCTTAAGTCGATACAAGTATGTATCCAGTTATTCTCTGAAGAGCTAACGCGGACACCTGAAAACACAATCTCTCCTCACTTCTCGAATTTTAAATATAGTAAGTCCACCATACTTTCTATTATTTATAATAATCAATTGTTTGTAAATAATATTCTTCTCTGGATCGGCGGCTTTCGACTTTTTCAGACGTCTGCTCCAATATAATAAAGGCACCTGCTCTTCTATAGACAATTTTGTGGATGTTTTTATCTTTTGGTTTTTCATATTTAAAAAGGAAAAAAATCATTTCAAAATTTCGTCCTTTTCATTTCGGTATATGGTTGATTGTGTTACTAATTGTCACTCTTTTATGGACATGCTATTAAGGGAGTAGATTCCGTACTTGCTAAAGGCAGCTGTGTTGTTTTCTGGAAACTTCACTCTTCCATTTTGACCCATTTAGTTCTCTCTGTCTTACGAATAAGATTTAACTGCCGATTATTTATTTATTCCTTACAGCTTTCTCGTAATATAATAATATGAATTACTAGAGTCATACACGATTGCAACATCCCAGAACGACGTCAACATTTCAATACAACGGCTCTTATTGTATCCCGTATTTTGGCTAATGAGCGACATATAAACAAGGTCAAACATGTGACTATGGTTGCATCCTTGCAAACCAGCATCAACACGACAACTTTATTCAGCCAAGCAGGACGTGATTCGGTTTTCGGTACCAGATGTTATATTTGGACAGGGGGTAAAGCGAAAGTAGATCTTTGATAAATTTTCTATTACTTCATTATTTTCTTATTTATTTCCAGAAAAGGAAACATTGTTGAAAGAGTTTGTTATTAGTTAAGACCAAACACCTCTGCGCATCAAAATTACCGCTATAAACGACCGGCAGATGGTACAATGATCTATTTATAACATAAATAGTCAATACCGCGAGATTAGGAAAACTCCGAGAATAGGAGAAAGATGAAATCTGGGGTGCTCCGATAAAATATCGGAGGGCATTACAGTCAACAACAACAACAAATATGGCCGATGATACAACAGAAAGTTTCGTATGAAGATGATAAACGCTGTTTTACTCGTGGTTCTGCGGTGAAATTCGGCAATACTGGTATTAAATAAGAAAACTATTTGATTTATTTAAGGACATGTATGCAATATCTTCTAACGTTCTGAAAATGTGCTGAAAAAGCCCAATGTGCGAATCACACCCGGCTGCTCCATTTATACGTTACTACTGCAGTATAGTCTGGACCCGTTACATTATGAATCATACACCACCTCCGGTATTCGAAAGTATTTATCTGGCACAGTTGCTATCAAGGTGAGGATTATTCAATCCCTTTAAACCTTACAATTTTAAAACCAGACCTTGTTCTGTTAAATAAAATAATATAGAACAAACTTTAATCTCTTTCTTGATTCATTATATTTGCACACAAAATTAATGAATGGAAAAGTAAAGCCATTGAGAATTGTTACAGTTGTAACATCACAAACAATCACAGTTACCATTGTTCTCAATTCTCTTATATTTTCATTAGTTTATAATAATACTAAATATTTCACAATGAACAAACATTAACAATCTGATGGCATTTATATTGGTGACAACAATACACGCACAATGTTCTCAATTATTACAAGGAAAAAATGATCTCATTATTGGACTCCTGTTTTCAGGGCCAGTACTCCATCTTTTCTCAGGGAAAGAGTCCAGGACTGCAACTTTCAAAATCCTATGGAGAACACTGACAATACAGCAAATTATGAAAAATAATGTGTTAATAAATTAATTATTATTTTGGGGAAGAGATTGTGTACTAAATAATAAAGGACCCGACATTGAGGAGAACTCCAAAACATCTACATGATCGTCAATATTAAATTCATGTGCATCAGATATAATCGCGCTAAAGCAGCATACACTATTTCAATATGTTCTTTGAATTTGCTTACTTAAATGTGTACATGTATTGGAATAGATTAGTTTTAAAACATATAACTATGAAATAGATATAGGTATCCCATCATACATTTGTATTCTTACACCTCTTGATTGAAATAAAATATGCCCCGATATGATAGAGAGAGAGGTATTTCAGCCCTTCTTCATGCTATTTTGTTTAATATACCTTACTACCCCCATTTAGCTGCAGCTTTTGTCAAAGAGAAAACTAATAAAATAGTAAATGGAAATGTACAAAATACATACCATACTCCTTCAGTTTCAAAGATACATAATTTATATTTAAATGTTCACAATATTTACATCCATATAAAAATCCATTTAGTTTGAATCTCAAGAATGATCATCTAGAATGTTGTGTTGTTTTCTCTGCAAGTAAAATAATGTCTCCATTCCCTCCAAAGATTACCCTGTATCAATAAGTACATGTACACTTCATGTAGTTAGACTGTATTTGTTCTGATCTTTGCTCTTGCTAAGCATAGTTGTTACTTTAAATTCAAAGATCTGACACTTCTGTTGGTAAGTACAAAGGTGCCACTGGTTAAGAAACTTATACGAGTAAGCACCTGGCATTACACTGTACTGAATATATTAACATAAATAAACATCATTAAATGAAACAAAGACAGATTGAAAATATATACCAAGCAGCATATGTCCTAAAAATTAATTGAAAATAAATATGTTAATTAGTAAACTTTGTTAATTGCTTGAAGAGTTGGACCTAAGGAATAAAGGTGGGATATAAAGTTAGCTCTGTAGAGAAGATGAATTAATCTAGGTACATGTATGATAGTTACAGCTCTTGAGATTGCAGATGTAAACTATTGTCAAGATGAATTCACACAAGCTTTAAGTATTGATACTGAAATATCACCACCAAATGGAACATATATTAGGCTAGTTCATAAGGTCCTGGTTGTTGTCTTCATTGTTTTCACTTACAGGGTTCTTTTATTTTGATAACACAAATCTCATATGTACAGAATGGTTTTGTCATTCTGAAAAAGGCACTAACTCGCTTATAATAAGGGAGGCTATTTCATTATGATTTATAAAAAGATTTTTAAACCAGATGACATGAAGTACTGTAAATATTTGTCAACTCTTTATCCAAATTTAGATCTCTATGAAGGATCTAGTACGTATTTGTTAAATATGATTGGAAAGATTTATACATGCTGATTTAGATGTACAAAATGGCCAAAGTTATTATAGTAATTTCAGTTTAATGTACATTTTATTGAAAGCTATTACCTTTTATTTTTATTTTTTTTATTTACACTGGTGTTGAAGAGAAAATCTTAAAATAAATATACATACAAATGTCAGGCAAAAAATAAGTGAAGCATAAAACAGATTTTCAGTATAGATCTGTTTTATTTTGGCCAGTTATTTTATACAATATTTGTATGCATACATTAATTCTCTAACACCTTGATCTTTTCATTTTAGACTTAATTTGTAAAAACAATTACAATTTTCAATTATGAAACCAACTTCAGTATATGAACATTTTTAATACAAACAAATCATTATGACTTTTATGACTCAACTGTGTACAAAATATTAAAGGGTATGGAAAATTACATGAAATACAGTAGGCTGTCCACATTACATTTTACACAAAGGCATTTAAAGCAACTTTACATTTGTATGCTTCAAAGTACCAGCTGAATGCATCACATCTTTTAATATGTAACCAACATGTCTTATTTTACCTTTCAAGATGCCATTAACTGAACTGAAGATACCAGACTCATGAATAAAAGTGCTGCAAAACGAGATTTTGGTTCCTTTCATTCATCAAATGTTGAAGAGCTGATTCAGCTGCCTGAGGTAATATTGCCATCAAGCCGAATTGCTGTGTCAGAACTAAAGACATGAATTTCTGTGAAATCTGTGGTTGCTAGTGGATGACAGATTTAAAGACCTAACAAACCATAATCCATACTTGAAAATAACAGGACCCCTTCATCCTCTTTAGAATTATTTACCATTGAAAATGTAATTGTTTTCCAAAACCAAGAAAATTGCCCACACAGTAAACATACTTTTTTTTTACTTCATCCATCAAAAGAGGTAGCATTTTTTCTGTAGGATGTAAATACCCGTGGAAAACTGTGTTGGAGTGGTAAGAAAATGATGAATACAAATCATATGGTGAATAACAGTCCTTTCAAGTGCACTGGATCCAGCAAGGGATCATGTGTGTCAGGGATTGGCTAAGATAGTTGTAAACACACTAACAACAAACAGTGCAGTTTTTTTAACAAGCTTAAGAGCTTTCAAGTCTCATGGAGTCTTTGTTAGAGGCAGTTGCAAAACAAAGACCAATAATAAGCACAAAAGAAAATGTCTCTATGTCTCTATCATCAACATGTTATCATTTCTTTCATCTTCATCTTCTTAACCCTGAAACAATGCTATGGATGCATCAGCTCAATCAATGGAACAAATGTTCAAAACTGTATGCAATGAAACCAACACCTTACTTCGTCTAAAGCAACATCACACTCTCTAACATCATTTTCAAGAAACAAACACGGTCACTAAAGGTCTTCAAATTAATGTCAATCTTCAAATTAATGGCAAGACCTTAAAGAGATTTAATAAAAGATGGTGTAAAATAACCCACGACGCATCCATGAAGTTCTTTGCTCTACTTAAGGTGAATTTAAACCTTCAGTATGTTGTCAAATTGGTAGTCACCAAAAAAACTAAAAGGGAGTTAGCTTCAGTTTCCACACAACAATGAAATACTTTTTACTCTAAATTAAATAAGGATAAACTGGGACTCTGTAAAATTACACAACATTAGGGAAAGAAAATTTAAAATACACTACCTGCAAGCCACTCCCTGTCCTGTAGGACCTTGAATTAGGGAAAATTCATCTTAAAAGAAGAAAAATCACTGCAAAAGAAAAACACATAAACAATCCTCAATGAAAACTTCTTCACCTGATACCCACACAGTGGTTAATCTCTCAAAAGCAAAACTCACAGAAGCAGAAATAAAATTGTTATCAAAAGGTTTGAGTTTCTGTCCCTGCCCAAAAACATACAACAGAAGTGAGCTCCAAAAGGTGTTGGATGAAGATATTACCATCTGCAGATCCAGGTTCCAAGAGTCAATTAGCAACACCAGGTTCTACTGAGAACTAGACTAGGATCCAAAACTGGACCATGTGAAAACTATTACAAATATTATTGATAAAGCATTCCAAAACTGGATACATAGACGAGCAAAGAAAAGAACACTTAACCCCAGAAAACCATAAGGTGGAAAGGTTTTATTTTCTTCCTAAAATTCACAAAGAAGGAAACCCGGGTAGACCAAAACATTTCCGGTAATGGGCCTGCCACAGAAAGAACATCAGAATATCTGGACCATTTCATGAGACCACATGTCCACAAATTACCATCCTATCTTCAGAATAGAACAGATTATCTCACCAAAACCAAAGCAAGTGCATCATTACCGGCCGATGCAATGCTTGATTCCTTAGATGTCACATCCCTGTATGCTAATTCATTACTGGCAGATCCAACGCTTGATTCCTTGGACATCACATCCCTCAATACTAATATGCTGCACAGTGAAGGCATACAGGTGTGTAAAGAAGCATGAAAATGAGTTGTACGAGAGCCACCCACTCATTTCCTGTTTAAACATCTGGAGCTGGTCTTAAAACTTTGAACTTTATGCTGAATGAAAACAACTATCTCCAAATCAATGGAACCACCATGGTTACAAAGATGGTCCCCTCATATGCTAATATTTTTATGGAAAGACTGCTGACATTTTTATGGGATGACTAGCTAATATTTTTTTGGGAAGACTAGCTAATATTTTTATGCGATGACTAGCTGATATTTTTATGGGAAGACTAGCTAATATTTTTATGGGATGACTAGAGGGTCAACTTTTGGCATCGATGAGATTTACACCATACCAGTGGGTATGCTTCATTGATGACATAGAAATGGAATGACAACATGGAAGAGAAAATCAAGCAAACAACTTCCATCCTTCAATAAAATTCATGGCAGAATTCTCTAACTCAAACCATTTATTTCTAGACACAACAAGCAGACTTGTAGAAAACAAATTTCACATGGACATCTACTCAAAGTCAACTGATAAATACCAGTATTTTCTTCCATCCAGCTGTCATCCAAAGCATTGCATTCAGAACATCCTGTACAGACAGGTACTTAGAATATGCAGAATTTTTCTGATGATGAAACATTCCCAAAAATGTCTGAGTTGTCTGAACATTTCATGAACTGAGGCTATGACAAAGACCTGATAGTGGAGGCAACAAAGACAGCCAAACAAAAAGCACAATGATCTCTTAAAATATAGAGAAATTGGAAAAGTTGATCGGATACCATTTATCCTGACATAAGATTCAGACAATCTAAAAGTAAGTCATATCATCCAGTAACACTGGCCTATCTTGGAATTGTGTGACACACTAAAGTTAATTCTCCCAAACAAACCGGTATTAGTTTACCACAGACCGAAAAACCTCAGAGACATCCTAGTCAGAGCAAAGTTAATGCTAACTACAAACCAAGGCCATATTGGCACATCAGGGCCCTGTGTGGTAAAAGGTGCAAAACATGTCAACATATGATAGAGAGAAACACATTCTCTAGTACGGTGACAAGTAAACAAGGGACATACATGGGCCAAACAAAACATGCAAAACAGAGAATGTAATTTATTTCATCACATGTAAGATTTGTGGCCTTCAGTATGTCGGAGAAACTGATAAACTACACAAAAGGATCAATCTTCACAGGTCTGATGGGATGACAAAAAAAGTTGGACAGAAGTCCTGTAATAGAACACTTCTCTTCCACTGGCCATACTTATTGCAATTGCCCACAACTGCAACCGGAGTTCTGAAACCAGGTTTAGTTCATTATTCATTCACTTACCTATAATTACTGCTTTTTTGTACTTCTTGTTGGGATTATTATTATTGTTGTGGTTACTGTTAATAAAAGAGACAATGAATTATCCTGGATATAATCTATGGCTACATCACTTTATATTAAGAAATAGATGACGCTTTTGCTCCTCCTTTTGTTGGTCAATGCCAGCTAGGTTGCCATTTTATCATCGGAGTTGAATCCAGTAAGGTGCAGTATCCACAATTTTGAAATAATACTTCTATTAGATCTATAATCATGTAAAGCTTTGTAAATGCAACATTTTATTTTGTGTTTGTCTGGGTTGTCTCTGTTCTGTAATTGCCAAAGTCTCAGTGAGAGTTTGAAGGCACTTAGGCTAGTTTTTAACTGTTTGTTGTCACTTATATATATATACACACACACACACATAATATCAGGTCTCTGGAATTTATTATATATTCCAGACATGTCTAATAGGACTGAGGTTTTGAGCAGCATAAAACTGCCCATTTGGACATTATAAGTTTCTGAAAAGAAAGTCATATTCAGACTTGATAAAATAATTGTTTTAACTGAAACTGATACACAGGTACTTTACATTATCTTATAGGTAAGATGTACTTTGCAAAAGGAGTTAATTTGCCAGGCAGTTCTGTAAACAGTGTGATGTAACCTGTACCAGAGAACTATCCCTGCCTTATAGTGTCTTACCTCAACCAGGTTTGGGAGTGGTTCATTCAGTTTCATGGGTAAAGGGAATTTCCAACAAACAGTTAAGTCATTTTCAAAAAGAGCTAAAAGAAAAAGTAAATAATCTCTGTACAAATTAAGATATATGCTGATAACTATGGCTTTGTGCTAACACACAGGAAAAACCAGGAGGAGCAACAGCAAACCCCTTGACCCCTACAACTTACATGTAATTGATTCCATAGTCAGTTTCCAACTACAATAAAGCAGCCTACTTTACTGTATTGTGACAACAGATGCATGTACATCTGAGTATTATGAAGCTGACATCTGCATGACTGACTACATATTAAGAAAATAAAGAAACAGATTGTCCAATTTTAATGACATTGGTAAATCCATAGTTTTATAATGACTTAAAAACTTGAATAAAAGACCAAATATGGAAATAAATTGGAGTTAACTGTTAACTTCTTTTTAGATAAGATGACGGGGTGGGGATGAGAGAAGAGGAGGAGGTAAATGTTATGTGGGATTGACTTTAACTGCTTCTGACATAATGAATGTCCGACAAAAGTTAATAAATTAATATATAGGGTAGTAGAGTGGGGCTATGAACAGTCTGTAAGCTATAATCTAGGGGCTAGTACTCTGGAATTAGTGTGGGACCCAGAGGCCAATGCTAGTTGCCTAAGTGACTTGGCCTTTTCATGACAAGAATGTATGTATGCTTAAACAATGAGAATCTCAACGGTTTTCAAGTTATGACCCCGGTGGTAGGTGAGGCAGGCAAGGGGTTAAGGACAGGAAGTTATTTAAATTCATAAGTCATATACTGTACCTATGATATTTTAAGTTCGAGAGATGGCTGATGTAGATATACTGATGTATTTAGTGGAGGTTTTTCACAATCTGCCATACAACAGATGGCTGATGTAGATATACTGATGTATTAAGTGGAGGTTTTTCACACTCTGCCATACAACAGGTGGCTGATGTAGATATACTGATGTATTAAGTAGAGGTTTTTCACACTCTGCCGTACAACAGATGGCTGATGTAGATATACTGATGCATTAAGTAGAAGTTTTTCACAATCTGCCATACAACAGGTGGCTGATGCAGATATACTGATGCATTAAGCATAGGTTTTTCACAATCTGCCATAGAAATTAACAACACCAACCTTTTTCAGCATCACAGTTCTGACATTTTTCCTGTATATGAGGTAAATTTAAGCACCTTTTTGTTGAAAGAGAGAACATTTAACTACAATTATAAAACTATCCAACTTTCTTGTTTAATTTCATACAAGTTGTTCAAATAAAATTTTTAAAATACACGTACATTTAACTTTCAAACTGAAAATGAAATTTTTCAGGCCATACTTAGTTCCTATTATCTGTATTTACATTTGTTTTCTGTTTTTTTATTTCAGGATGATTATCAACCACCAGAGTTTCCTTTTAAATGTCCAACTTTTGATGAATATAGAACCAGACTACCTCAGTTTGGAAGTGAAACCAGGAAAGCACATTTTCTTTTGGAGGTATATTGTGTCAGTCTTTACAACGATCTTTCATCAGTGTTGTATTACCTAAACTATTATCCTTTGTAACTAAAAGAATGTCCTTTACATGTAACCCACAATTAAACTCCAATCAAACATATGCTCCCATACAATTAATATTTCTCCTATGAAAATGCTTGTAGTAAACCAATAAATACCGTATTTTGGTGTGTATAACGCGCACTTTTTCACCTAATTTTCTTATGTTAAGTCGGGGGTGCGTGTTTTATACAAGAACTATAAAAAAAAACGTTTTTTTCCAGGTCGATCTGACGAGAGGATGAAGGCACTATAGCGGCCTACATGTGTCACATTCACTCCTTGTGAAATATTAAATCCGTTGTACATTGCATTGTAACTAAATTGTTTACCGGTACTAGCCGTATTAAAGAAATAAATAATGCTTACAAATAGTCTTGTTCTTTGATTGCTTATGTTAATAAACTGGTTTCATTTCTCATCACTGTGTAGCATTTTGTTCTGTGCCTCGACCGGAAATACATGTACATAATGACTGGCAACTTGTTCAAAAGCTGTGCAAAGTGCCGCATTGGAGCGGAACAAATACCACTGTGAGGATTACCGTACTTGTTCCGTAAATGTTCAGTATTCCATAACTGTTGATCTAATACATTTTTTCTTCATTTATTCTTGGTTGAATTGAAATATAATATGTGTAGAATTCAAACAGTGTTCATGTTCTCATCAGAGGCACCTTGAGGGGACATATTTTTTGCGACTACGGTTTCTTTCTTATGGTAACACTGACACATTGTGGAACAAAATAATCAATTAATGTATGAAGTTGGAAAATATTTTTTTCTTTGGAAAATAAACTTGGTTCTTAGTTTTTAGTTCTCATCTTAAATGATAGTATTTTGTATTTATTTCTGACTATAGAGTGATCAATGTTTCATTGACTAAGTGTGGTCTTTTCAAGGTTATCAGCGGAACAAATATATGATTACCGTACCTGTAAATGTTCAATAACTGTGGATCTAATTAATTTTGTCTTCATTTATTCATGTTTGAATTGAAATATAATATTTAGAATTCAAGCAGTGTTAATGTTCTAATTTTTTTTCAACTACGGTTAGCCTGTTACGGTAACACTGATACAGCGTTAATGTATGAAGTCAGAAAACATTTTGTTTTTCCTTTGGAAAATAAACTTGTTTCTTAGTTTTATTTCTCATCTTAAATCATAGTATTTGAGATATCTTTGCGACTATACAGTGATCAATGCTTCATTGACTCAGTGTGGTCTTTTCACGGTAATCGGCGGCAGGTAAGCTTTGATGCGCTCAACATAGTTACAATGCTTTGTCTCGGTGAGCAATATTTAATTGATTCAGCGTGGTGTTTTTAACGGTGATCAGTGCTTCATTGACTCAGTGAGGTCTTTTCAAGGTAATCGGCACCGGCTAAAGCTTTGATGTGCTAAACATAGTCACGTTGCTTTGTCTAGGTAAATTTGCAATGTATTTACTTTTCTTCAGAAAATAAACTTGTTTCTTTGTTTTATTTCTCATTTTAAACAACAGTATTTGATACGGTACTTCTTTGTTACAATACAGTGAGCAGTGTTTAATTGACTCAGCGTGGTGTTTTTAAAGGTATTCAGCGCCGGCTAAAGCTTTGATGGGCCAAACATAAGTACAATGCATTGTCTTTGTAAATTCTAGCTTGGACATGGAGATATATTTTATAGGTGTAATGATAATCCAAATAAGTATAAATATCGGACCTAAACTTTCACATAGCATATTGTGTTCGATCTTGAATCTGAACGAAATATAGTCAAAGTATCAACATGGGTCATATAAGAAATTCGTACAATGCGAAAGACAAGCTAACCATCATTGCCTATGCAGAAACACATGGTAACAGAGCTGCTGGGAGGGAGTTTAATGTAGGAGAGTCTTCTGTTAGGGAGTAGAGAAGAATGAAATAAAGACTGAAGAAAATACCGAGAACAAAGTAGGCAGACAGAGGGACAAGTGCAAAGTATCCGGACGTAGAGAGTGGAGTCCTTGAATGTGTCATGGATAGAAGAAGACAGGGAATCTCAGTATCTATGACAGAGATTCACTTTCAGGCAATATTAATTGCAAAACAGAAGAAAATAGACGACTACAAGGGGTCTGTTCGCTGGGCCTATGCATTTTTACGATGGCACGACTTGCCATGCATCATCATCCATGCCTTCAAAAAGTGCTGCATCTCAAAGAAAATGGATGGCACAGAGGATGACATCTTGTGGGAGGACAATGCGTGAAGACCACTCAGAGAGCGAGGACGAAGACGAAGATGAAAGCTATTATGCAGCAACACCAAGAATGATGACAGACGAGGACATACAGCGACTTTTCGAGAGCGATGATGACGAACAGGAATTTGAGGGATTTGATGCAATAGATTGAACTCCATCAACTAGACGAACCTTTAAAGGGCCGTTTTAAGGGCCAACCATAAAATCGGAAAGATACAATTTCAATATGGCCACTTTTTCATTCACTATCCAAAATGACCGACTGTTGTTGCATTATGAAAACGGAGCAAAATACCGGTAGTCACGATTTTAAAATGTATTATATCACATGCGTGTTATATGGCAGAACTACGTTTTTTTCACTCATTTTGGGTCGAAAATCGGGGTGCGCGTTATACATCGGTGTGCATTATACACACCAAAATATGTTACTGTATGATTTTTATTCACCATGGAATAAATACTGTAGAACTCATTAAAGAAGTCTACAAATTCATCTCTAATAAATTGCAGTTTTATTCAGATGAATTTGTTATAAATACTAATATCTTTGTTTAGAACTTGAAAAAAAATTTGAGTATAAATTAAGTTGCTTTTCAATTATAAAACAAGTTCTACAAATAAATAAATCTTTTATTCACCTGACCATAAGGCCATATGAGCTTATGGCATGGCATTGTGTCCATCAACAATTGCATGTTACCACTCTGGAGGCCATATTTCTGGTCTGATTTTGATAAAACTTGGAATATAAACTTATTTCTTCTTTAATTATGTTACCTGATCATAATAAAGTAGGATTAAAACCACTACCTCAAAAAAAGCATCCAACAAAAGTGCTAAAAGTTGTCTGTCCACCTTGGTGGAAGTCAGACAAGAGTGATCTCTCTTTGGATAGAGGCATTGATACCCAATCCCATCCATACATCAGTTACTACTTCTGGTCATGCTAGGAAGCATGCTCTCTTTCAAGAAATTGCAAAACTGATACTTGTGACTGTTCACCATTTGATCAATCGTGGGGTGTTTTCTCACATATCTATATTTCTGTTTATTTCTCACTCTGTCTTCATCTTAGATGAATATTTCTCACTTCATTTGTCAACTTTGTCATTTGATGATCATGTTCGTACCATTTTAATAGCGTGCCTTAGGTTCCATTGTACATCAGTCAATTCAACTACAGTACACTGTCAAACAATTGTCTGTTATTACATGTATATAATTTCCATAGGAATTTTTTGTTATCATTAGTGACCTCTTCACAGATAGTTTAACACAATGCTTGACTGATTTCACTTGTGCATGCCATTGTTCTGTTGTCAATATTTACAGGTGTAAATACAGTGGGCAGGATTAAATGTCTCTAGCTATAATTTATGTCAACCACCCTACCAGTATATGTATGGTATGAAGAGCAATTTGGGTCTTGCATGGCATGTATGCTTACACCATCCTGACAATCAGAATGTAAATGTATGCTATTTTGAACTGCCCTCAAACCTGTAGTTGTTATTACGTCATAAAAACCTCATAACATTGCAATGAATAACTGGCGTGTCATCACGAACAGCAGTGGTTGCAGAAAGTTGAAACTGAATGATTTTTTCAATTTTTTCATTACAAAGTTGCAGCAATAACATTAAATATTAAATGTGCAGGTATTTCATTGATTGTTGAAACATCTTCAAGTGTTACTTTCAAGACCAATCATTGAATAAGACTCTTTTATTCTCACATCTAGCTGGATGTTTGTCTGCCAAAAACTTATGAAGTATCACTACGATTACCTCCGAATCTCTTTCAGAGAGTTGAAGTTATTTGACTCACATCAGAAAGTGACAAGGATGTTCTGAATGACTGGCCTGAGAAGGTATGGGCGACCATCATTACTACTTGCTATATGTAATGAAAGAATGAGGACTGCACACACAAGGATGTTGACTCTTTCAGTCTCATAGACGCTGATGCCTCTGTTGGCACTTCACTTCCCATCACTCCAGGCAGTTCGGATTTTCATGACAATACAGTGGGCCAGGACCAACATGGTACAGCAGACCATCCAAACCATAGTAGATATACAGTCAACACATATGTACCCCAATACTGGCTATGGTGATCTTTCCCGGGATAGCCTGTATCAGACTTGGGCACCAAACACCCCACACAGCTGTGATGAAACCAGCACCAGCACAGTCTCAACCTATGCCTTCAACTCAGTTTTGCCAGTATACCCATTCCCAGCTGCAAGATACAGTAGTGCCTGGGCACCTGGTCATTACAGTTTCAGCACCGGCTTGAACCCAGACACTAATTATATAAAGTATTTGCACCGGAATTGGGTATGGTGATTGATTTTCCAGTATACCCATTCCTGGCTTTAAGACACAGCATATGGGCACCTGGCCATTACAGACCCAGCACTGGTTCAAAGCTAAATGCCAATCATATCAAGTATTTGGCAATGGAATCAGGTACCATGATTGATTTTCCTGGTATACTCATTTCCTGCTTCAAAATACAGATAGTACTTGGCACTTGGCAATATCAGTTCCAGCACCCGCTCTGACATGGATGCCAAGCATATTAAGCATATCCTGCACCAAACTCGGTGAACTGCCTCGCACTTCCCATTATTCGACCCATGAAAGTATAGTGGACTGGCACTGGACAGTTTCATTTATGGTTTCCGCTCCATCTTGACTTGGTACTGGTGACACCACATTCCTGGACACCCAGTACCAGCCCTGGACTATCAGGGATACACAGAGTGAATACTTGGAGATAACTGTGTCCCAACATGGACAGATTCCCATTGTTTGTTCACTGTCACATACAGCCTGTTTTGCCAGATCAGCCTTTGCACCTTTCACAAGATGCTCTTGTATCACTATCGCAACAGGCCACCAAAGGGGCAAGCTTCATGGGCCCAGCAACCCAGAGCCTTGCCCACATTTCCCATGAGAGATGAGAGAAGCAAGAAGGATCCCCTAAGGCATGCATAATGGGGAACTCCTCTTTGATTCCCTATATCTTGATCCCATCAGCAATAATGCCATGATTACACTTCCTTTCTAACATTCTGGTAGGAGGAATTCAACACTTTCATGGAATGGGACCTGTGGATGATACATGTTGTTTTGGGGGTCTCCAGACCACATTCAATTCCCCTCCTCCATATTAAATGGTACCCATATTTACAGACCTGTACAAACCGGACATCTTGTAGTAATAATCAACACTCGCCTTACATAAGGCAGATGAGATTGTTGATAATACAGACTCACTGGGGTCATACTCCAGACCTTTTCCTTGACCCCAGGGCGTACGGCAAGCTTTGTCTGGTCATGGATCTAAGCTCTCCAACCCACTTCATTTAGACACTGAGATTGGTTTTAAACATTTTTCAGGAGGATGGTTTCGCATTTAGCTTAGACCTCTGCGATGCATACCTCTACCATACATCCCATAACATGACACGTCACGCGGAAAACACTATTTTGGACTCCCAGACCCTCTGACATGGTGGTGTTTCGAAAAACACAATTTTCAGCAATCTCAGCGGAAAAAAATCCCCCTCCCCCCCCCCAAAAAAAACAACATATTTTGAGACCACCATGATATATGCCTGTGATTGGTAGGTATAAACAGTTAACAATCTTGCTCAGAGCTCATGTAAAACTATCCTCGGGGCAGTTTATACAGCTGTTTTAGAAGCAATTAAAAGGTAAGGCAGTCAGAGATAAACAGCCACCTTTCAGAGATTTACTTAATTGGCTCACATTAGCTAGGGTGATGTGTCGTGTCAAATCCTTTGAGCACTGCTGAGGGAGAGCCCATTAGGCTAATTTGCATAGGTAAAGTACACTAAGTGGAACAACTCAATTTGTCTGAAGTTAAGTACATCAAAGAGATGAGTGTTGATGAACAAATGTTATTACATATCACTGACTGCATTGAATGAGAATGTTGAAGCAATCTTTATTAAAGTTTGTGATCAGCGGCAATGTTTCTTTGAAGTTTGATTTTTACTCCATATATAAAATGCAAAACAGGATTATTTCAGTAGGCTGAACAACAGCACCATTCAATCTGTAATGCAGTGTTTTACACCTAGGATCCCAAGGTCAGGGGACAGTGTGTCCCTCACCCTCCAGATGTTGGGGGACACACAACATTTTAAAGTGACAAAGGAAAATTTTTGTACATAATGTACTATAAGTGCAAAAAAAAAAGAGATAATCTTATTTGCTACGACAGTTTTGCCGCCTTAACTTTCTCATATTTTTCTTGGACATTTATAATAAATACCCATGTTTTCTTAATTACTTTTCTTTTAAATATATATAATCATTAATCAAATGACAAATTGTGTATTTGCATAAATTAGTACCTTTTTTCATTAATTCAGCCTGAGAATAAATTAAATCTTGACTGCTGTTTGTGTGACTTGAACCTCGAAAATACGTGACAATAGCGGCGGTCAAAGACTTTAGCAAATCGGCCAAACCACAAACCTTGAATTATTTCATTGCCAGATTCATTGTTTTGAAATGGATATTCATTGCCATCTTACAGGTTTTTATAACTTTTAGTGACTTTTGCCATTGCTTGCAGCAACATAGACATGAGTGCACATCCGCGAAGGAAAAGTGTTGACATATTTGTGAACACAAATGACATTTGTATTACCTTCTTACCAACTACTGAACTATTGAAAGCAGCAAAAACTGCTAGCAATTATAACTACATTCCACTGTCCAATGGATTTTTAAGACAGTACCTTTGTGTATTTTTGTATTTAATGTCTGTGTGGTTGTGACCATGTGTACATATGTGTGTGGTGATGTTATTTGACAGTGCTAAGTCTACCTTTTTCTTTTTTTTTTTTGTATATTAAATACTTCAAAGAAAACAGATGGTATTTTCTTTTATTCAGATTTGAACTTCCAGTCATTTGCTATAGGCTGATTTGAAAAGATAGCTTATTCTCATTTGGATGACATTGCTTTTTGGGGTTCACGCGCACTGACCCCCATTGGGACCTCAAAACACACTTTTTGAGTCTCAGAAACCCCCCAACCCTGTCTTGGAATATGGCAAGTATGCTCTGCACATTCAGAGGTATTCCCAAAGTTCATAAGGTTCATGTACATGGAAATGTCTACTAGTTGAGGTTACTCCTTTCCAGTTTGAATATCAGTTCCTGTGGCTTCACGAGAATCATGTCACTGTTCTTAACCACATCTTCATGAAGTCAGACTGCCGATCAACATTCTGTAAAACACCATGTTAGTCAGTTGGTATCAAGACACGCAATTGTTTGTGTTGCTATGGTTTTGCTATGGATTCCTTGATAACAAGAAAAAATCCAAGGTCATCCCATCCAAGCATTTCAGTCATTGGGTATGGAGTTCTAAACCCACAATAACCAAGTCTGCCACTCTTGAGAAAAGTGTCGTTAAATAATCTGAGTTGTGTCTACCATTTGCTCAGAGAAATGAATTTCAGCCTGGAACTTTCTACATCCTTTGGGTCTGCTCAATATGACAGTGGATCACCTCATTATGGCCACTTGTGCAAGAGATCCCTGCAGATAATCCGTCTGTCCTAGTAGTGGCCAATCTTTGCCCTCTTAAACAGTGATTTAGTTTTGGGCAATATGTGGTCCCATCTTATTAAATGGGATGATCTTACTTGGCTTATGACAGGCATCCTGCGGCAGAAGCAACCACTGTAAATCAAGATCTGCTCAGATGTCAGCATGACATACTGGGGTGCTCATTTCCTGTTCTTCTTAGAAGTCATTTGGGTATTTTGGTCACAGGAACATTCATTATACATTCATCCCTTGGATATGAAAGCCGTGATACATATCTTTCTGTTAAGGCAGGAGGAGCTGTCTGGAAAAGACCTTCTCATTCTCATTATGTCTGACAAATCATGTGTCTTTGATTACGTCAGAAGGCAAGGGGGGGAAAAAGTCCCCAGACCTCTGCCTTCTGCTTTAGGATTTATACAGTTGGTGTCATTGTCAACAAATCCACATCCAATTCTGCCACATACCAGGCAGGCTGACTGTTCTAGTGGTCTCATTGCCCTTTCAGATTCAGCTGATCCATCCCATTGGGGTTGTGCCATAAACCTTTTGTGCTGAAGTGGAATGCAAAGCTCCAGACCTTCATTTCTCCAGTCCCAGACCAGAAAGCCTGGGCAGTCAACACTTTTTTTCTAGAACAGGAATGGTCTTATTGCATATGCTGTTCCTGGTCTCATCTGTTGCACAAGTCTTGCAAAAAGTGAGGGAATTAGATTGCTGTATACTCCTGATTGTCCCGATCAAGTGGGAAAAATATTATGGATCAATGATCTGTTGAACTTAGCAGCAGAGGTTCCCAGGGAAATCCTGTCTTATTCTTACCACCTCAAACAATTGTCAGTGCAGTTCTTCCGTCAGTACATAGAGATGGTTCAAGTTCACTCATAACTACTTATGCTCTCTTCCAAGGTTGTCTACATAAGGGCTTTGAATTGGGAGCCAAGTGAACAGAAGAGGGAGATCTTGCTTGTTCTTACCACTCAAGAAGAATTGATGATATTTCTGCTCGGGGTCTGTTATGGATACAGTGGGTTATCTTCTCTGCTTATGAGAAACTAGTCCAGAACCAATGAATTCCGCACATATCAGATCAAGAGATTAAGGCAGTAGCCACTTGCATAGCATTTGAGCATAACTGTCCACTAATTGACATTATCCAAGCTGTGGGATGTAGGGCAGAGACAACTGAGCTTGTTAACACTCTGGGGGCAATATTTCTGATCAAACTTGGAATTCGGGCTGTTACGACTCTATGGTCTAAGAAAAATGTAACAGAAAGAAAGTGAAACCAAAAAATCAAGTAAAAATCAACAAGCAATTTATTACTAGATAATTAAAATGAAAAATCAAAAAGTCACTTACAGTAATGTGTTTTGAAATCCTAATAATCCAATAAGAATGATTGTTCTAATCACAAGTCCTAAATATAGAATGTTCCGAATTCACTGCTGTGTCCTTGAATGTTATGATGTGCTAATGGTCTCCAAAGTCCTGATGTACTAGAAATCTTGATGTGCTGATGTCAAAATGAAGTATTCCAAAATATCTGAATAAGTTCACTTAAATTCCAAAATCATCAAGTAAAAATCCAAAATCCAAAAGTTTATGAGCACTGTTATAATCCAATGAATATTAAAAATAATTCCTCTCTTAGAATTTGGAATGAATTTTCACAACTGTAATAGCTCTTTACAAGACTGATGGTAATGTCAAAACTGAATAAATGTCCACCAAACATGGCATATATAAAGATTGGTCACATGACAGATTTTCTAGAACATGTGTCATCTTAATGGAATTTTACTTGTAAACAACAATCAACCTTGACCTTCAAATTGAGAAAACATATTGATCAAAACAACCTAATTCAAGGACACTAGTTAAACATGTTTTTCCTGATAAACATTAAGATCCAAGCAAACATCAAAGTGAAGAAACATTTACAATTTCCCAAAATACCTACAACACCATATAAACATCATACATAACAGGGCATATATCCTCATGATCTTGGATGAGTTTGAAAATGGGCAATATCCCCACATTTGAATGAAGTGGTCTTGTATCTCAATGGCTGATCTTGTTACCACTCTGGAGGCTATATTTCAGGTCCATTTTTGTTCAAGCTTTGAATATGGGCCTGTAGAGTAAAACATGTCTTGAGAGACCATCCCATCAACCTACAAAATGTGGTCACTCAAACATGTGGTCACTCAGTACAGTTCTGTGCAAGAGGGACAGTTTTCAATGTCAAAATTCAGCTGAGTTTAAAAAGGAAAAATAACCATAATTACTGTCCATACATATTTTCTGTATTCATAGTTCTTGTTAAAATATTACATACATTCATATACAAAAAAGTATGTAGCACTAAAATATATAAATCATAAACATTATAATTTTTATTTCAAGTTCACATGACTTGTAGTCATATGGCATTATTGCATATGAACTGCAAAGTTAACTATAAGGCAGCACTTACTTATTCGGTCCTTAAATTGTAAAGTTAGCTATGATCACACTTGCTCAATAAATATTTTTACAGTCAAAAGCCAAAACCTAAGTTACTCATGACATAAATAATAAATGGATCAACTCAATAAACAAAAGAAATAACATATGGCAAGGTGAAAAGATGCTGAAATCTTTGTCTGTGGTACATTTGGCCTCGTGTATGGGTTTTAATAACAGTGACATTGATAAAGCAGCAAGGAATAGCAATAACTATAGATTAAACTCATCTGGAGAAAGCAAATAACTTAATAAGAGAAAATTACAAAGATCTCATTCACCCTGGTCATTATTTATTTGTAACTGCACATAAAAATGATTAAGGGCAGTACCCATCACAGTACAGTGAAAACAGAGTGCGAAGATCTCTCATTGTGCTGGTTTTTCACAATATATAAACAAACAATATGAACCTTTGAACTGACTGTGTGCATCCAAAATTTCTAAGCCTTTAAAGACATAATGGTTTAATCATTATAGGGATTTTGATGACTAGGGCATTGCAATGGCAATTTGACAAGTACACAAGTCTGGTTTATGGTCTTTGGAATTTACTGTATGAATCTAACAATACCAATAACCTGACTCAACTTTTTCCCTCATTTATTTGTGCATCTCGATTAGAGCAATGTCAGACACACTTTGGCTTCTTGTTATGATTTATCATAGTAAAACTATTGAAATGGCAGATAAAAATATTTATCCTGCTTTAAACCTGTGTCCATTGGCAATTAGGATTGTAGATTTTAAAAACTTGTCTTTAAATATTGAATATTTTCATTGTAGGGTGAATGCACCTTTCTGAATCATGGGGCATTTGGAGGTGTGCTGAAAGAAGCACTAATAGCATCGCAGGTATTATATTTATTATTAAATTTGTATTCATGGTAAAATCAATTGCCAAATAAATCAACATTTTCTGTCAACAAAATCCAAATGGAGCACAGATCATGAAATAAAGTACATGACTGCTGTAGAGATGGATTTAAATATATAAATGCAAAAGAAATCAGTAGTGGGATTTTGAAGCAGTTATTCATAACTTCACTTGGGTGGAAGCTTCTCTGTTATCTTATTTTTATTCCAACAGCTGATATCCAACTTAATTCCAATAAATTATTTCTACGCTTCAGTATCGTTGCTTATTTAGGGTGGGGTGGAGGTCTCTCCATCAGTGATGCTCATCTTTTTCTCTCCACCTAGGAAGCCCAGGTATATGCAGAACGGCAGCCTTTGCGGTTCTATGATCGTGAGTTACTTCCCTTGATGGTGCACATCAACAGGAGGCTAGCAGCCTTTGTTGGTAAGCTTATTTCATATAGCATTGGATCCACTCTACAGTTGTTACATACTTCTCAAAGAGGGACAGTATAAGGTGAAGTTTTTTTCATTTGCAACATTTACAGTCGAGAGAATGTTGGCATATCTCTATGCTACTTCCATGTACTATGACTGAAATTTCTTTATATTTTTAATTATGGAAATCATGCAGTATCTGAAGCATACAGTTGATCAAAATGGCTGCTCTCATGTATTCAAGAAATGAGCTTGAACTAGTCCAAAGTACACTAACTTTAGCAGGTATTAAAATATGGAAAACGAATTTTTCCAGAGTAGGAAATACCTGCTTATGAAAGTTTGATAAATGAATTATAAAATATATAAAAAGTTAAAAAAAAGTTATTGGCTAGGTTTTTTTCTCCAATTTACCTTTCAAGTCCAGGAAGTGAAAATTACAAAGTGGAGCTATCAGTCTTTTGATAGGTACACATCTGAAGTAAGTCCAAGCTGTATATTCCCCAACCCAAATTACACCCATCAATCATACATGAAAATAAAGGGAATTAAAAGTTCTTTTAACAACACCTAAGATATACAAGGTCTTTTTTTAATTAGCCAGGATTACCATTGAGGAAAATGTGGGAAATTCTTTTCTTTAAAAATCAAACCCTATGCAAATTACGAAACTGTTGAGTGGAACCATTATAACAATATTTGTGTAATCTTTTGCATGTAAAGAAGTACCATGTAACATGTATTGGAAAGTATTTTTAGTGATATTGATGACCACTTGCAGAGATTCCAACAATTCCAATTTTGGAAGAATAGTTTATATTTTTCACATCAAATTATGCCATTATGATCGATTCTGTCAGATTTGGATTTTAAGGTCAGATTTAATTTCATGTAGGCAAACCACAACTTGATCAAGAGTACATCTTGATCACAAGAATGCTTGTGATGTCTGATTGTAATTTTTTTGTAAAAGCATACCCAAGTGAGAAAGTTAAGAAAAGATGTTGAACTGAAAGCAGCCAATAGGGATTATAGCTCAACAAAATAATCTTTGCTATAAACATTTTAAATATGCAAGGCATCAGTATTTGATGAATTCCGTGCTTTTGCAGTCTTATCTCAATGGACTTAGGTGTGTCATATGGTGGGAAAGATGACTGCAGGAAGCATTTTTTAATCAAAAACCATCTTAATCCTGTAATATCAGCTGTTTGTAGTTGGGCATATGTTGTACATCAGAAAATATGGTTTTTCAAAAAATGTAGAGATCTACATTACATTATTTACTCTTCAGGTTATTTCATATATCATTTTATCCAATCCCTAAGGTTGTTCACCAGAGGAGGTAGTATTGATGACCAATGCAACCACAGCTTTAAACACAGTGATTAAAAGTATCCCTTTCAAACCAGGGGATAAAATCTTCTGTCTGAGTGTAACATATGGTAAGAAATCTATATTATTCTCAGGTCATTATACAAAGTTTTTATAAGGCATTTACAACATTGTATTGAACATTTTTATTGGTTGGTAATATGTTGTTTTTTTTGTGCTGGTCTGCTTCTTTATATATATTGGCTTTGTTATTCATAAATCACTAAACTATTATAGAATAACCTGGCAGTTTAACCTGTCATTATAACATTTGTAAAGAGTCTAGTTTACTTGGAAAATAGGTATTGCAGTCCAAACATCTAGCTTGCATGGTTTGGATTAATTATTTTATCTTGGAGTAATTACCTCTTACACATCTTGAAAATAGGTATTGCAGTCCAAACATCTAGCTTGCATGGTTTGGAGTAATTACCTCTTAGACATCCTGAAAATAGGTATTACAGTTCAAACATCTAGCTTGAATGGTTTAGAGTGATTACCTCAAAGACATCCTGAAAATAGGTATTACAGTTCAAACATCCAGCTTGAATGGTTTAGAGTGATTACCTCTTACACATCCTGAAAATAGGTATTGCAATCCAAATATCTAGCTTGAATGGTTTAGAGTGATTAGCTTGTACTCTGAAAATAGGTATTGCAGTTCAAACTCTAGCTTGAATGGTTTAGAGTGATTAGCTTGTACACATCCTGAAAATAGGTATTGCAGTCAAAACATCTAGCTTGAATGGTTTAGAGTGATTACATCATACACATCCTGAAAATAGGTATTGCAGTCCAAACATCTAGCTTGAATGGTTTAGAGTGATTACATCATACACATCCTGAAAATAGGTATTGCAGTCCAAAACATCTAGCTTGAATGGTTTGGAGTAATTACCTCGTACATGTCCTGAAAATAGGTATTGCAGTCAAAACATCTAGCTTGAATGGTTTTAAGTAATTACCTCATGCATATCATGAAAGCACATTTGATGCACACCATTATACCTATTTGTAGAGTGGACTAGACCCCAATAACTATGCTAATGAAAGATCAAATCATGTTGGTCAAACTATAAAGAGAAGTATTCATTTAGATTATTTTTGTCAGACACATATTCATGTACGAAAGTGGTTATTATAATAATAGTATTGTACAATAGTTCTGATGCCATTGTACTTAATTAAATAAAGAGTCAATTTATTTCATACACCGTATATAGATTTATTTATCAAACTCTACAAATGTCAGATTCTCAAGTGTTTGTATTTTCATATTTTTTTAATAATCAAAATATTTATACTGATGAATCATGTTACCATGAACACCAAAAATTGCTCAAACACATGGAGTAAAGGACCCTGCAAAATCTTTATAATTATACGAAACCTTGTTGACCTCAACTACCTCTCTCTCAGATTCAATCCAGAAGGCCTTTGTATTTCTTAATTTGAGATTTAATTTATTACATTACAGATCTTTAATATGTATATCTTAGTCCATATGTTGACCTAATTACTTTAACAATCATAATGCAGTAATATGCAGATGCAGATTTGATTCAGTAAGGAAGAAAGTTTGTATATGTACTGCATAAGTTAAAATCCATACAAATGAAGTTAATGTTTAAAAAAATGTGTAACCAATAAGAAAATCTTTAATCTATTGCAATCAACATCAAAATTGTATTCACTTTAGAAAGATTGTTTAAAAAAAAACATACTAATTATGATGGCTGTGTATCTTTGAAGGAGCAGTGAAAAAGATGCTGAAGTGGGTATGTGGGCAAACTGGTGCTGTATTGCAAGAAGTGAAAGTGAAATTTCCCATACAAAGCCGTGAGGAGGTTAGTTATTCACAAGTATTGATTCTTTACATTACATACAATCATGTGCTGTAAATATTTAGAAAATATGGATCAAAAACTCAGATTATAAATGAAGGCATAATGAAAAAACTTGAGTAGACTAGGGACACTGACAGCACAATGGAATAAAAGAGAGCTTGATGTTTTGTGATGCATATTGCTCTTCTGACTTCAAGATGATGCACAGGTCTACACTTACCTTGGAAGAAAGACATCTAAAAAACCAATGATTTAAACCAGACCAAATTGGATACTAAGATACCTTGAGTGGATCCCAAAATCTGATCAGGTTCTGATGACATTGAGCTTATTGGTCCTAAATGAAAATGGTGCCAATCTGATGTCCAATATGACCACCACAGCAGCCGTCTTGAAAGTCTTGTTATCGCTACTTCTTCTAGATGGCTGGTCATACCAACATTGCGCTTTCACCAAAAGACTTCTTATGATATCCAGTTGGTCCTAAATGGGAATGGTGCCAATCTAATTTTCAATATGGCCACCATGGCAGCCATCTTGAAAATCTTGTTATCATTACTCCTCCAATACAGAAAGTCACATCAGCATGGGGTTTTCACCAGAAGAATTCTTAAGATGTCTTTTTGGTCTTAAATTAAAATGGTGCTGATCTGATGTCCAATATGGCCACCATGGTGGCCATCTTGAAAATCTTGTTATCGGTACTCCTCTTAGATGGAAAGTCATTTTAACATGGGATTATCATCAGAAGAGTTCTTACAGTGTCTAGTTGGACCTAAGCGAAAATGATGCAAACTGATCATCAGTATAGCCACCATGGTGGTCATCTTGAAAATACTGTTATCCCTACTCCTCCCAAATAAATGGCCATATCAACATGGGGTTTTCACAAGTAGACTTCTTATGATAACTAGTTGGTTCTAAATGAAAATGGTGCCAATTGTACATCCATTATGGCTGCCATGACAGCTGTCTTGAAAATGTTGCTGTCACTACTCTCCCTGAATGGATGGTCATATTAACATGTGGTTTTCACCAAAATGAACATGGTGCCAATCTGACATCCACTATAGCCACCACAGCAGCAAATTTGAAAATCTTGTTATCGCTGCGGAATATCAGAGATACTTTCAACACTCAGCAATTAAAAGGAAGAAGTGGTCTTATCTTGATTTCTTGGAAATTCTTTTCAGACAGTAGAGCATAAAACCCCTCAAGGGACTCTTGTAATTGGGGGTGGGGGGGGGGTGGCAGGGCAAGTTTTCTCTGTCATAAAAACCCCTGTATATCCTTTTACAGGATGATACAGGTACAGTCAAACCTGTCTTAACAGACCACTGCAGTGAGAGACCTCCTGTCTTAAGAGACCAAATTATCAAAGCACAGATTTATTGATTATATGGTGTTATGACCAAACCTGTCTTGAGAGAGCATGATGTTTTGGTCTTTCAAGACAGTTTCTACTGTGGTAAGAAAATGCTTAACAAAACAGTATGACATTTTAACGGAATGCAAGGGACCGGTGGACATCTCACAGCTATATATAGAAACAACTTGAATCAAAACATGTTGTAGTTACATGGATGTAAATAAATACTTATAATTAAACTATAGATTTGCTGCAAACAATTTGTACAATTGTTATTCTTTATTTTCTTTCCCTTGAAGGTTGTTAATTATGTAAGAGAGCACCTGCAAGAGGGGACAAAATTGGCTGTGTTTGATCACATTCCAAGTAATACTCCATTCATACTTCCCCTAGAGGAGATTATTCCCATCTGCAAAACAAGGTACTCTATGCAGGAAGATAACTATCCTATCTGCATCTGGAAAAAAAGAACCATGAAGCTGATGCTATTTACAAATATAAGATGTCTCTCTGCAGATCTGTACAAAAAATAAATATTTGATCTTATTTTAATTTTACTCTTATCTCTCATAAAAATGTTTTATAGAAACATTAACTAACAAAAAGTCTAGTTTGATCTTATTTCCAAGACCTCAATAGGTGTTTCCCCATACTAACATAAATAATTTATCTTGTTCATTTATGATGTTTTTATGTCTATTCTTGTCAATAGGTCAGTTTGTACATTTTCCTAGAGTTGTGAAAATTGTATTGCATAAAATAAATGGGGTGATGAAATACTGAAAAAACATTTATTGGACTAATACTCTGAACAGTTGTGAGATTCATACTTCTTTAGCTACATTAGGGAAAAATGAACTATTTTGCAATTGAAAAGGTTCTTAATAGAATGTGACAGTGATTTGTCAACAAACAGACTAGAAAGAAAATCTCGGGTAACGCTTACAACTAGCAGACTAGAGAGAAAATCTCAACTAATAATTAAAACAAGCAGACTAGAGAGAAAATATCAACTAAAACACACAACAAGCAGACTAGAGAGAAAATCTCAACAGTTACAACAGACAAACGAGAGAGAAAATCTCAACTAACACTTACAACTAGCAGACTAGAGAGAAAATCTCAACTAACAGTTACAGTGCTGTTTGTAATTAATCTGATTTTAAATGTATTTAATATTACAAATATTTTTTTACCAGATTAGTTAAAGTCAATAATTGTCCTTCAGCATACAGTGGGTATAAGTTAAAGTCAATAATTATCCTTCAGCATACAGAGGGTATTAGTAAAAGTCAATAATTATCCTTCAGCATACAGTGGGTATTAGTAAAAGTCAATAATTATCCTTCAGCATACAGTGGGTATTAGTAAAAGTCAATAATTATCTTTCAGCATACATTGGATAAAAGCTATTAGTTAAAGTCAATGATTGTCCTTCTGCATACAGTGGGTTTTAGTTAAAATCAGTAATTGTCCTTCTGCATACAGTGGGTGTTAGTTAAAATCAATAATTGTCCTTTAGCATACAGTGTGTAAAAGCTATTACTTAAAGTCAATAATTGTCCTTCAGCATACAGTTGGTTTTAGTTAAAGTCAATAATTATCCTTCAGCATACAGTCGGTAAAAGCTATTAGTTAAAGTCAATGATTGTCCTTCTGCATACAGTGGGTTTTAGTTAAAATCAATAATTGTCCTTCTGCATACAGTGGGTATTAGTTAAAGTCAATAATTATCCTTCAGCATACAGTCGGTAAAAGCTATTACTTAAAGTCAATAAATATCCTACAGCATACAGAGGGTATTAGTAAAAGTCAATAATTGTCCTTCAGCATACAGAGGGTATTAGTAAAAGTCAATAATTGTCCTTCAGCATACATTGGGTATTAGTAAAAGTCAATAATTGTCCTTCAGCATACATTGGGTATTAGTAAAAGTCAATAATTGTCCTTCAGCATACATTGGGTATTAGTAAAAGTCAATAATTGTCCTTCAGCATACAGAGGGTAAAAGCTATTAGTTAAAGTCAATAATTGTCCTTCAGCATACAGAGGGTATTAGTAAAAGTCAATAATTGTCTTTCAGCATACAGAGGGTATTAGTAAAAGTCAATAATTGTCCTTCAGCATACAGAGGGTAAAAGCTATTAGTTAAAGTCAATAATTGTCCTTCAGCATACAGTGGGTAAAAGCTGTTAGGTAAAGTCAATAAATATTCTACAGCATACATTGGGTATTAGTTAAAGTCAATGATTGTCCTTCAGTATACAATGGGTATTAGTAAAAGTAAATAATTGTCCTTCTACATACAGTGGGTAAAAGCTATTAGTTAAAGTCAATAATTGTCCTTCAGCATACAGTGGGTTAAAGATATTAGTTAAAGTCAATAATTATCTTCAGCATACAGTGGGTAAAAGCTATTAGTTAAAGTATCTGAATTTATTTGAAGGAATGTTCCAGTGCTGATAGATGGAGCTCATGCACTTGGAGTTCTCTCCCTTGATTTACACTCTCTACAACCTGACTTTTATGTGTCCAATGCACACAAGTGGTTTTGTTGTCCCAAGGGTTCTGCTTTCCTTTATGTCCAGAAAGGACTTCAGGACAGGATCCATCCACTTATTGTGTCTCATGGATTTGGATCAGGATTTAACTCGGAGTTTATTTGGACAGGTATTAGATAGATATTTTTCATCCATAGAACTGTCTAGAAAATTATGTTAAAAATGTATTTGTAATATTTTTAATGTTTTTACTGATGTCACACAGGAAATAATGTGAAGAGTTCAAATTTACCTCACAATCAGACATCTGCACTATTTTAATTGATTTGTATTTACCTCAAAATTAAATAGATGCACTGTTTTAATTGATCATATTTACCTCTATATCAAACATCTGCAGTTTTAATTGATCCATAGCCAGGAAAATCATATCATTGATTGCACAATTTCATGTGAAATGAGCATAAATTTAAGAAAACTTTAGCTCACTAAACAGGATGGGTCCATTCAGTATGATTTGACATGATCAGCATCAGAGAAGAACATGAAAGCAGTACTAATTTTGAGATTTGCTGAATAAACTTTGTCACATACATTTTATTGTTAGGTCAGACACAAAATTTAATTTGTCTAAAACATATGTGCACAGAGTTTAGATGGACTAACATAAGAGAGAAGAATAAACTCAATTAATATACATTAAAATACAGTACAAATGCAGATATGATCAATTTATGGTTAATATGAAGTGAATTTTCATACACATAATTATTAGGATATAGCAAGTTACGGATACAAAATTACTGGTATTTTGAGAGTCCTGCAGCTCTGTTATAAATGTGTTTTACTTACTGTTGTTGGCAAATTTTTTAATTACAAATGTTTAACATGATCAAGACAAAGTTTCATCAATGAAATTGAGATTTATGTATCTAAAATGCCACAACCTCAGTTTTTATTTATTCACCTTTATTGAAGAAAAATGCGAGACATAGAGATCACGATGTCATGTATTTATGACTTAATCTACAACTCAGTGTCAAGGTTTTTCTGCAAGCCCATAACTCGGATACTACCTTTCCTTTGTGAATTTGATGAAACTTGCAATGTGTAATGTTTAGGAAGTGGGAGTGGTTTACTTTTTTTTTATTCACTAAAGTGACTCCCATTCTGTAGGGGGAGTTTAGCAGTTGCTACATATTGGTATAGACTTCATTGCACGTTTGCTATGATCAGTGCTGGAATATTGCATAAGTAGACAGTTTACTTTCTTTATAAACAAACATTGTCCTTGGCTAATGCCCTTGTGTCTGTGCTTACTCTTTGGTCACAATTTGAAAATCATTGAAATCCCCACCCTGTAACCTATATATGTACACACTCTCTATGCATGAAAAGATTCTTCTACCTGTTGGGTATTGGTCAAAGGTTTATAACTTAGAAACTCTTCATAGCTCAACCCTAAAAGTATACACATACACAAACAC